>PVKE010023284.1:0-24792 GCA_004027555.1 Craseonycteris thonglongyai
TAATAAATAAGGGTGGTGGTCACACACTGTCAAAAGAAATTGATCATTGATTGTCCAAGTGTAGAAAAGCCTAAGCTAGTTTGCTGATAATCAAATACCATTATCTTTCAACTAGGCACTTTGATATTTTAAACACTAATTAATAGAAGGGCACAAGATATGTTTATCTATAAGATGATTCTTTCTCTTCATGTATTTCTCCATGAGTCTCTCTTTTATCAATCAATACCTATAACCACCTCTCTCTTTTTCTCTCTCTTTCTCCTCTCTTTCACATACATAGATATCAATTTTGAGAGAAATCTATTGTCAGAAAACTTTGAAATTGACCATTCATTCCATTATTAATTAGGAAACACAACTAAGAGAACTCTCACTCTTAAAATAAAATTTAGAACTTCAGAATTTACACAATTCACCACATCAACAATTGTTTTCTGCCCTTTGTCGTGATTAAGATGGGAGGCATTGGGGAAGCAGGGATAGCTCAGTGGGTTGAGCGCTCACTTTGCAGCTCCGGGGACCGAGGATCAAATCCCAGGCCCGGCCCGTGCGGACCCATATGTTGAACTGGGGAGCTCCCCCAGCTCAGTTCTTTCTCTGTCTCTGTATCTCTCCCTCTCTCTCCCTCTCTCTCTTCTTCTCCCTTTCTCTCTCTCTCTCTCTCTGTCTCTCTCTGTCAAAAACAATAAAATAAATAAATAAATAAATCTTAAAAAAAAAACAAAGAAACAAAGATGGGAGGCATTCACACTGATTCGGGGATAGAGGGAATGAGGATTGTGTTCCTGATCAGGTGATGGTAATGTTAACTAAATGTTCGTTACTCCCAGGCAGCTTGGATGAGGAGTTGCCTAATGATTGTCCTCTGCTTTCAAAGGAAAGTACAAAAATAAGGAGAAATAAAACAAGTGTTTTTATCCACATAATATTCCCAGTAGGAGATTTTTACATGGATTAATAAAGCTTTCTTTAAAATATTTCACATTTTGACCTATTTCACACATGTATCTGTAAAAGAGTTTCACGAAGATCTATTCGCTTTTACCGTAATTATGTTTTGATACTTTTCTATTCTACTTTTCTAAATTATATTTAGTTTTTATGTTTATCTTATTTTCTTAATATATGATAAATTGTTCTCATGACCCACTGTTGGGTTTTGACTACAAATTTTGATTATCTAATTATTTGATCATTTGGTTATTTAATATTTTTCTATAATTTTTTTGGTTCCCAAAGCAAGCTAGAATTTTATTGAAGGCAGATATTACCATGCATTTTTACATCCCCTCGTTGTTAGACTTAAAATAATCTAATAAAATTTAATTTTACCTCTGTAATCTTGATTAAAAAGAAGAATTCATGATACAATTCCCAAAAAGGGTAAAAGTAAGAGAAAGAAGAGACAGATTTAGAGCGGGGGGGTGGGGGGGGTCAGGAAGCAAGATCTAATTATAACTGTTAATGTTTCTTTGAGAGCTTTAATTGTGAATATTACTTAGTTCTCTTCCACCATAGGATGGGCTTTATTTAGATGTTCAAAGCATGAGAAATACCTAGTTGTCTCCCTTATTGCTTCATAAAATACACCTTTGTCCAGATATGTGTAATTTGAATTTAAGAAAACCAGTTCTACAAACTACATATGAGATTAAGAATCATAGCATTTCTCTTGTTACCTTTTAGCTATTTCAGAACATAAATTTCTATAAGATTAATCTAGTGTATTTTTAAATTACAAACAATCTATACATTAATTTATATTTTCTTCTTGGAAAATGATACCCATATGGATTTTGTTTTTTCATGTTTTCATCAACTTTATGAAATAATTTGTTTCTAACATTTTAGATAAAGTTTTTTTCTTGCTTGAAGGAACTCATATTTTGTGTACAATCTTTGCATTAATTCTTGGGGACCCTTTGAATTACTACAAATCAAAAAGTTAAAAAATATATAACAACAGATTGAAAATATACTTACGATATTCATTGTGGGTATCCTGAGAATCATAAGGGACCAAATGCCTGTAGTTTCAAAATGATAAATATAGTGAAATCCTTTAAACTTAGCATATGTTCCTTCAAATGAGATTCAATTTAGAACATACATCTCCTTAGACTTAATATTTAACATATTAAGACTAAACTTACTAAATCAGCATTAGTTGCTTTTAAACTTAGGGTTATATTTTGCCACTGATTTTTCTTCAAAGCTTTCACAGGCGTCAGTGGAAGATCCATGCATGGAAAAATGGCATAATATGTATCCTAGTTTTATTTATTTCATATGTATACAGCAGTATAAAATAATATATTACATTTACACTCATTTTGCTTATGTATTATTATAGCATTCACAGTAACAAACACTATAGTTAAGATTTAAACTCCTCTTTTGTTATAATACCCTGTTTTCACTCACAGATAACTGTCTCAAAAATGTGTCGAGAGCTGAATTCCCTGCGTACTTTCAGCTCAAGGATGTATGGATGTATGAAAAGTCTGAGTTTACCATTCAGAAGTTTTTGAGTCTCAGTGAAAATTAAAAAAAAAATTGCATCATTAATGCAATATTTTCATGCAACTCAAAAACATCTAGAGTGTAAAACTTCAAACTGAGCATATGACAAGTTTTCATGAATTAAAAGGCATTTTTCTAATGTTACAAATACCGGTACTTAAAAATAACAGTGATTAGAAATACATGCATGCACGCTAAAGGTATTAGAATTTTAGTCATATTATTATTGCCTGCAATACTTTGGCGGCATCCATCTACCTGCCTTCTCACAGAATGCTATAATCTAAAACCTATTCCCAGTTTTAGAAGGAAAAAATTATAATACTCTGATGAACAGTAGTTTCACAAATTACTGTTTAAGTATTTTGTTTGACCTAGCAGACAGATATTCCTTGAAGTGCTAACAATATATAAAATAAGTTTACTACTCCATAGCATTAAAAATATGGAATTTTGTCATTTTCTGTTTTTCCTTGTCAAAAAGGAACACAAGAAGGATGTTAAGTGCAAAGCCTTTACCACTACAAAATTAAAGTTGAAAAGGATAAAGAACCCAAGACATTGCCTTATGAAAAATATGATTTTTCAGAAAAATTATCAACTATACCAATGTTTTAAGAGTTTTTAGTTCTTCAGGTATTAAAAGCACACATAGAAATGTGAGGAGAAAGGAAAAATAAAACTGCATGCAATCACAAGTAACAGTGCTCTTTATCAGTCAGTAACTTGAATAATTTATCCTGCTTAACTCTTGCAACTCTTTGAGTAATTCTATGAAAGTTGAACTTTACTCCAGTAAATAATTTTTGGAAGGTAAAATGGTTAAATATAATTCACTTATTAAAATTTATGTTGAGAACGGTGAGGATTCTTTTCCCTCCTTTTATTGGATAATCAGGAGGGTTTCTACATTACAAAAGATCTGACAGCACATTATAACACTATTAAGAAATGAAATAGGAGAATGAGTAATTAAGATATTCAAATCATCTACTATAGCATTTAATCTGCCATGTTTGATAAAGGCATTGCATTTAATATCTTCATAAAATAAAATATACATATTTCCTTAATATAGTCCAGGAAAAAATGATACACTTATAATAAAACAGACATAATATCTGTAAAGTAATTCCATTTTGATATTAAATTTTGGAAATCAAATAATTTCACAAAATTATATTCACAGTTAAAAATTAGAATTTTACTAATTGGCTGAAATTGTTCTAAAAATTGTCATTTGACATACTTTGAGACATTAAGACACTATTTCCACAGGAAAATATTTTGACTTTTTACTACTCTAAAACTAACCATGTTAACAAAGAGTAAATGTCATGATTATTTTCTGAAATAATTTATTGAAGAAATATTGTCATAATTTGAATATTATTTTATATATAAAACTATGAAAGATTGGCTATTAGGATGAGTAAATAGAAAAGCTATTCTACAATTTCTTTGCATTCTACCTAATAAATGTTTCTTGGGGAAACCTTCAATTATTGGTTCACGGCATTTTCCATTTTATAGTCCCCAGTAGAATATAACATTTTAGACATGTTATCATACACTTATTCTATTGTAACTTTTTATTTATTCTGGATGCAATAGTTGACTAATAACTTAATCTCTTAGTACTTTATGTTTAAATAATTCTATTTGCTCCACAAATTAGGTAGAAATTTTGTTGTTGTTTTTTTCTATAGATTGATAATAAAATTTAAGTTAAAATGAAAATTAGTAAAACTGGTTATTATGATATATCGGAAAAATTAATACACAAATATATGACATGAGAAGCTGGCTCAAGGGAGATTATATACAATGATATAAAGAGCTCAATAATTAAAGAAAATTTCTTGTAGTCAAAAGAATTAATATAGCTACTATATATGAATTGAGCATAACCTCATTTTCAATGCACATAATAAAACAGATGTGTGTTTCCTCCCACAACTGTAAAATAATGAATGAAAGGATTTAATTAAAACAAAGTGTCTTAAGAAAATCATTTCAGAGTCCCGTGTGCTAACCTATCATAGCACCACAGAACCACTATGAAAATCATGTTCGTGGTTCAAAAGCAATTATAACTGAATTTTTTCAGTTAAATTATACAGAAACATTTGCTTACTAAAATAGTTCATCATTCAAAATATTAATATAGTAATGCCAACAATTTGAGGAAATTTTACAGTTGCACTTAGTGAACGCATGTGCTTTTTGTGTCATAAATGATGGAGCAGCTTCATATCTTTTTAAAGGGTCCCCAAAAGACTGATACATTTCACACTTTTTTTATATATATAAATTGATTGTGATTATGACATTTTAACACTGAATTTGATAACAGTAAAATAAGTGATACGAAGATATCACTCAAATACACACATCTAGGACCTATGAATATATGTATGTGTTTTAATGTTAAACTAAGGAAAATGTTCCCATTTAAATGACATAAATTGGGTAGAAAACATTTGCTGTGTTAATTTTTAGTCTATTCTCTAACATAGCATAGCTGAAACTTATCATTGAAAATGTGATCAGTTTAAAAAAAAAAAAGAAACTATTTCAAAATCAGCCTATAATTTGAGTTGGGCAAACCTTTAGATATAATTCTGAAGTTTTCTTTTTTTTTTTTTTAGTGGGAGCTGTGACTATTCTGGTTTTTAGTTTGTTCGTTTGTTGCTTTAGAAGAGTATCTTACATTTTCTGAATTTTTACTCTCTTAATTGTGTTTCAGTTAGCAATACACAACAGTAGAAACAAGGTAAATACATAAAAGAAAAAAATGCATCCTGCTGAATTTAATAATTCACCATGTTCACATAAAGTAAAAGTCAAGCTTCACTTCTCAAGGCTGACTCATCGAGTTTTCTCACTAACAAAACACTACATTTAAGCTATAAAATTTTCACACGTAAGATAATTGAAGCCATAATGTACCATGTTTCTATCTCCAAATTTATTTGATTTGTTTTAAATTTAGAGGTTTTTTTATATCTTATAGTTACTTTTTACCAGTTCAGATATTTATATATCTCTATATGTTCATATAGAGTTATAAATAGACTTTATATGCATGTGTTATTAGAAGTCACAAAACTACACAAAACTATGTAAAATAAAATTCTGTGTGAGTTATATGACCAAGGACTTCTTAAAATAGTAATCTACAATTATATATTTTACACCACAAAAATGTACACATACCCACTGTTTGGTTTTTTTTTTTCTAATAACAAATACAGATGAATTTATAGATTTTTTTTTATAAAAGCTGTAAATGATTCTAAATTCAAAGCCATAGAAATAGGACCAAAATAATGTAGATTGTTGAATATTTTGATAGTACATGTCCAGTGCTCTTCTGATAACATCAACAGCTATATCTTTGGCATTGAAAATTCAGTACAAGTTCTTGATGAAGTTTTATAGCTTAGAGCTTCGTTTTCTTTTAAACAAGGAAAAACAGGGTTGAATATGATATGAAAACTGGGATGAAACTATTAATGATTATTTTTGTTCTTAGTAAATTTATCTTTGGGACCCTGAATTACCTTTTACTTTATTGTATGATGTGGGTGATATGAATCCATTTAAAAACCAACTGAGTTGTACCACATTATAGGAAAATTATATAATATAATATATATATATATATTTTATATTTATTTAGAAGCTTTGAAATAGTACAGTAAACACTTTGCAACACGGTGTATAAACTACAGAATGTCTTTGATATTTTGTGGGTCTTCAGAATACAACATTTTTAATGACCCACAGGTGAAAGGAACATAATCACAATCTCTCTTGTAAAGTTGGAATAGTTTGGGGAACACTTGATCACACAAAAATAATATAAAACAGTCAAGTTTAAAACAGTGATATTGCATTTATAATGCACAAATTTCCTTTATCCTTATGACTGGCTTCTCATGGTGAATATAAACATCTAAAGGGCTCAGTGACATTTGGAGAGAGAAAGATATATAGTGCTGTAAACAGGCACACACTGATCGGAGAGGCAAAATCAGTTGCCTAAAGTTTCTACAGTTCTGCACATTTCAACTCATTTCTCAGGCCTGCTGAGAGCAATTGGGTCCTATAATTGGCCACGATGACTCCGGAGGCAATCTAATACTTAGTTAACACACAACTAACTGGATGGCCAAGATAATGAAGTTGAAAAGTTGATGCTTTTGTTGGTCGACTTTGTGCAAATCATGCTGCTTCAAGGAAGTCTTGTAGAATTGACTAGCATATCCTTTTCCGTGCTGTGAAAAAGAAAACAAAAACTCTAAGAAAACAAGCTTGACTTTTGGTGCTTAGAATTGAACATTATCACAACAGAAGTAAATACAATGGAAACAAGTTTTATCCCCATACCCAACCCTCATAGTGTCAAATGTTTCAGTGTTACCTTGGTTTCTAACAGTTATAGTCATTCTGTTGTTGGGCTTTCTGAAGATGACAATTTTGACATTTTTACAAATCAGTTTTGCATGGGAAATATATATTTTATATACCAATGACCAATTATATGGAAATTATTTTTTTATCTATAAACCAATCCCTACTTCACTATTTGCATATGATGAGATTATTTTTAAAAATTGCGTGGCCCTTATATTTTTAGAACAAGTCTTTAGAATATCTATGAGGAATTTGTTATATATTCAGCTTAATAAACCCTAAATCATACAGTGTACAAGAAAGTGTTTATGTAGTTAAAAAAAAAAAGTAATGGGTGATTCACATGTTCAAGGTTTATTTTATCTTATTTTTTAAATTATATAAAAGTCAAACCTTTGGTCTACAAAATTTTTTTTTAAATAAGTAAATTTATTCCCTGAATGGAATCAGTTTTCTCATAAAGAGGTAAAGGAAACAAAACTATATTATCAAATTTAGTCCAGTCTTATAAAATATATTGTGTTATGAAGCAGAATGTCTAGTGTCAATCATTCAGATTTTATGATTATAAGCACTGTATTTCTTTTTTTTTTTTTAAGATTTATTTATTTATTTATTTGACAGAGAGAGAAACAGAGACAGAGAGAAGGGGGAGGGCCCAGAGTAGTCTCCATAGTTGTATGTCATCAGTTTTCATCATGGTTTCATTCCACACAGGTGGGTGGGAGCCACGTAGGGCAGGAACCAGGCTGGGGGCCTCCCACATGGGAAGCACACCCCAGTTCAGCATATGGGTCCACACAGGCCAGGGCCAGGATTCAATCCTCAGTCCCCGGGGCTGCAAAGCGAGTACTCAACCCTCTGAGCCATACCGGCTTCCCCTGTATTTCTTAATAGTGATAAATGGGGGATATAGGGATAGCTCAGCAGGTTGAGTGCTTGCCTTGCAACTATGGGGTCCAAAGATCAAATCCTGGCCCCAGTCCTTGCAAACCCATGTGCTGAACTGCAGCACAACTGGTAACTGCTGAGATGCCTCAGAAACAAGCTTTCTTGTTTCCTATGTGGAGGCCCCAGTTCAGTTCCCACCCCGCATGGACCCACACCCACCTGTGTACAATGAAACCAAGTCACAATTAATGATGTATATCTAGGGAGACTGCTCTGGGCCCTCCTCCCTTCTCTCTCTCTCTCTCTCTCTCTCTCTCTCTCTCTCTCTCTCTCTCTCTCTCTCTCTCCTGGTCTCAAAGAACAAGAAAATCTTAAAAAAAAAAAAAAATTGTGATAAAAGACATTTCTCCCTACCTAAAAGCATAATCTTTGACCACGAGCACAACAAGAACAGAAACTGGATCCCTTTAGATCAGTGCCTGACACATAATAGGTGCATAATAAAAATGTGCTGGAAATCAAGATAGTTCCATTGTGATAAAAATCACACATATGGATATATCCTTTAAAAATCAAGAACTACACTACATAGCATAGCAGAATTGTTTCTATCTGTTGAATAGTAGGCTTTTTTTTCTTTTTTTACAAATGTGATATGCTTGTCAGTGTAATTCCTTTCCTCAGGTAGTTCCACTTATTTTAGGTAGATTATCTAATTGTATCTTTTTCCTAATTTATTTTACGATTTTCTCATTTACTTTTCCTCACAAATTGTTTCTGACCAGACCTTCAAACATTTCTGTACTTGGTCACCTTTTATCAGAAACACACCACTTAAAATTGTAGAAGTTAAACCCCATCACCAGCAGAAATTGAAGTGCAAATGAATAGATACATATAGTGTGCAGTAACCAGTATTGAAAATAATCAAAACATATTGTGTTTTATAATATCATATAATACCGTGAGTTATAAAATGAGTTAGCTAAAACACAGGACCACATAATTGTTATAATTCAACTGGTCATGATACAGAGATACTCTATTAACTAATAGAAAGGTTTCTAATGACTCTTTTAAAAGAATCAAATCCTAATTTTCTTATGCTCTTGGATTTAAATTCCCTATGACATGACAAACTTTAGTATAAATAAATTAAATATATTTTGCTTTTACCAATCAAAATTTTAAATTCTTCTAAGTAAATTAGAATAGTTAGCCACCATAGAAATTCAGGTTTATAAAAATGAATATACTGAAAAGCTACATCTTATTATAAGTACAAAACTTAGTCAGTGTAACAGCTATTTAAATATGTAAAATATTTTTAATCAGACTAAAAGATTACTTACTAGAAAAGCTACTAGCATTGATATTATATATTCATTTGATTTAGTCAGAATATGAAAAGAAATTCTATCATTATAATGGGTTACAGCTTTTCTCATGAGTAATCTTTTATTCTGATTAGAAATATTTTACAGATTTAAAGAGGTATTAGATTGACTAATTTCTGTATTTTCTGCTTTTCCATTTCAAAAACATAGAAGTTTTTAGCACACATTATACTCAATATTTTAAATATAAACATTAGTTTGATAGGCATATATTATTAATCACTGATCAGGGTTCCTGTGTGTCGCTTTTATTCAAAGTGTGCCTACTCCAGTCATCTCAATAATATAATCACTCTTTATTAAGTTTACTTCCTCCGAATTCCCTGTTACTTCAGGAACACAAACCTAAATAGGACAAGTATAGGGGCTGAGGTTGAAGGTGAGCACAAATTAGAATGCGGAGGGAAGATTTACTCTATTTCAAAAGCTAATTTTCCAGCTATGAAGTACTCCCAGACAAACTAGAGAAAATGAAATATTATATAATTCTTAAAGTTATAATCACATAATTTTGTTTTAAGGCTTTTAAGCAGTGAGTTTGAATATTGAACAGTCTTTATTGGTTTGGGACTATATTGGTTAATATTGGACAAGTAGCACAAAAATATTATTATTTTTTAAATCAATGTTATTACATAGTCAGTGCCATGACAGTGTTAAATATTATGGCTAAAATATTATGGCTATGCATTTGCTGAAGTGTTCAGGCTGGAGAAAATGGGTCAAATACATTGAATCTCTACACTTTGAGGTATTCTATATATGTTTTGGAATTATCAAAGCATACTCAGAGAATTTCAGCTTTTCCTTTTCATTTCACAAATGCATTTCCCTCCCTAGCTATTCCTCAGCATATATAGAGAATTGGTCATTTTATGTGGATGGAAGATTTTCATTTTAGACAAGTCAAAAGTAATAGAAAAGAGACTGTTAGTATTCCTTTTTACCTGTATTTATTCATTCACTGCGCTTATTCTTCATAGTGAGTCATATATAATAGAAATGCCACATTTAAGACATTTATCTTACTGTCCGAACTACAGATAAAAAAATCATTCTTACTGTTAAGAGTTATTCAAATTCCTACCTTCTTTTAATTTAGCATATATGAAGGCTATCTGGAAAAATTCCAGCTATAAATGCCTCTATTTTTCATATTGCATAGTTGGATGCTTTCCAGACAGCCCTCACATATATAGATATATATTTAACATATATACACATGTATATATTTAACATACAAATATAATTTTTAATGAAAGTTTCATTATACATGTTTATTGTATTATAGAATTCTATTATTGCCTTTAAAATTTATAAAGTGTGATATTAAACTATGGAACATTTAAAAACTGATTAATGACTTAAGAAAAATGACATCAAATATGTATATTGCAAAATAATTAACCTCTCAATACTGTTATTCTATTGGTACCATATATAATAATATAATAATAGTCTGGTGAAAAATAATTTTGTATATGATGAAATGACAATTTAATAATTTGCATATTTATATTCCTATACTTGCAAAGCAGGAAGTGAAATAGTCTCCTTTATACTTTATGATAGTATAAACCACATATGCTAAGGCAATAAATAAAACTTATGAAGCAGTTGAATCCATTTCTGCAACTGAAAGAATCTCCTTCAAATATCCCAGATGATTAAGACTCACCCTAACAGTGAAACACTCCAGAGACTGAGATCAGTAACCTACTCCAGAACTCACCCAAATGTTTAATGAGCTTCATGTCAGGACACTTCCTTATATATAAGGTGAACCTAGCACAGAAGAGTTTAAGCCCATTATCCCTTGGAGAAATCATAAACATCTGCTCTCCATTCCCTGTGTAAAAGCAGATCGTAAACTGAAAGGTGGCTTAAAAGAAAGCCTCCATTAGAGATCTGTCCAGTGGAATAAAACCGTTCTTGTTACTTTCCTGTTTTATTCTTGAACCATTTTTGAGGATTCTCCTTAAAAATCCCTTTAAAGATTTTTTTTTCTTTTTAACACTAAAGTCTAGAAATGAACATTAGTAGCACTGGCTATTAAAAGTGAGTCACTGCTTGATTTGTCTTTTATATTCCCACTTGGACACCCTTATACTTGCTTTTTTTTTTTTTCTTTTTAAGATTTATTTTTATTCCTTTTGACAGAGAGAGAGAGAGGAGGGGGGAGGGGGAGGACCCAGAGCAGTCTCCACAGTTGCACTTTATTGGTTTTCTACATAGTTTCGTTCCACAGGTGTGCATGAGGCTGCACAGGGCAGGAAACAGTCGGGGGTCTCCTGTATGGAGCTCGCCCTAGTGAGAGCTGAGCTCGGGTACACCTCAGTTCAGCATATGGGTCTGCATGGGCTGGGGTTGTAATTTGATCCTCAGACCCCAAGTCTGCAAGACAAGAATTCAACCGGCTGAACCATCCAAGATTCCCGTTTTAAAAAATACAGTTGGGCATTGTTCATATTTTAAAAGTTTTCCTCCTCACAAAAATTACAAAAACTTCTTAAAAATTAAATATCTGCATATAAAATGAAAAAAACGATTACATATTATGGTTTACTATGAATTATAAAAAGATGGAAAGCATACTGCTAATATATATTATCTTTCTGTCCAATAATAATAGGTTAGTGTAGCATGAACTTGAATTACATTCATTTTAAAATGTTTATACCATCCTCATGCTAAATATCCTATCTTTCTTTTATTAAACAGTATGCGTCTTTATTCTAGTTTGACAGAGTTTAGGGATTATAGAGTAAATCTATAATAGAAAACAAGAGTCAATATGGAGGAGGTAGCTTCCATATGTAAACTTGATTCATCTTTTAGAAAGAACATTTTGTGAAATTAGTAACTCAAATAATCCTTTCATGTAAGAAATAGTCTGGTAAAGCCAAGTGTGCCTTTTTAGTTCAAGTTATACGGGTATGTAATGCTTACAATATGATTTGCAATGAATAAATGTTTATTAAATTAAAAAGATAAAAGCATAAGATAATTGGCAAGTGCAGTTTTGCATAATACAAATGCACATCAATGAATGAGTGAAATGAATCAGTTCTGAGAGAGAAGACTGCATGCTGAGTATAGCAGTCTTTTCATAGATGTTCCAGCTCTAGCATCTGTGGCATTCTTAAATCTCATGTCATCAGTATTGCTTCAGTTGTGATAGGGAATGTATACCAATAAAAGGCTATGGATTCCAGTTTAAATGGGCCTCATTGTCTCACTAAGAATAGTGTGTGCAAAGAAGAAATTTATTTTTAAAACTGGAAGGTACCTAGACGATCATGTAGAAGTGATACTCTATGTATGCAAAGCCCTGAATTTACTAGCAGTGAAAATTTCAGAATTTAATATGACTCAGATTTATTTTTAAAGTTTATTGTTCAGTTAAAGACTTAGCCTTGAAATAGAGGTATGTATTTGTCCACAAGTACAGTGCACAAGTATGATAGTATATCATTACCATCACAGAGTTTTCTGTGAGGACGTGGGTCCCCTGAAACATCACAGTTCTTTCTAGATAGAGGAGCCACAGACTTTTAAATATGTGTGTGGACTTGCCTGTGTCTGTATGTGGGTGGTGTGCATAATTTAGAACTCCCTCTCACAGTGGTTGGGGGGCTGAGTGAAAAAGGTAAAGGGATTAAGAAATACAAAGGGTAGTTAGAAAATAGTCACAGGGATGTGAAGTCAATAACTATGTATAATGTCAGATGGGTACTAGAATAATAGGGTAACCACTTTTTAAATTATATAAATGTCTAACCACTATGCTGTACACCCGTAACTAATGCAAAATAACATTGAATGTCAACTATAATTGAAAAATTAAAAATTTAATTAAATTAAAGAATAAAAAAGAAAGGAAAAAATAATAAAATAAAACTGCCTCCTCACAAAGACAATAGTACATTTACAAGTGGTTCCAAAGTGACCATGTCAACTACCAGTAATGTTTATAACAGGGTAGTGTAATTATAGTAACTCAATTTTGTTTTGCTTAAAAATATCTCTAATGAGTTATATTAATTAAGAGTGCTTTGAATTCTTCTACAACAAAAAATGGTGATGGTGTATCAACTCCTATAATGAGATAATATACGATTATTATTATTATCTGAATTGTTTTTAGCAAGATGTCTAAAAACACACAGTAATCATGTATGTGTTTCCATCTTGACACAAAAATTGTCAATATTCTAAATATATTTTTAACTAAAAACATTAAACTCAAATTATTTGCTTAAAAAAAACTATGATATTTTTCTAAAAATTGTCAAAAATTATGCTTTGGATGCTTACCAAATTTTCTTTCAGGGGGAAAAAACTAAGACCCTACCAAAAATACTGTGGCCTCTATACCAGCCTCTCTTTGATAAACACCCCTCACCTCCTGCTTTATTGGTAACTTAAAATCAAGTTTGGAGACTCAATTAATTTTTAAATGCTTCTACTGTACATTGCCATTTAGTTAGGAAATAGAACTCGAACATATATTGCTCTTCATGTTTAAAATATCATTGAAAATTTTCCTGAAATCCTTTATCATACTCCACTAAATGTGGAAACTGATTTATTCCAGAACTATTTGAAAATCACATGTTCTACATTGGCAAAGAAGAATCCTTGTAATTTCTTTGGAAGCCAATTTACTAAATTATATCTTACTTTAGTAACAACAAAGAATTCTTTCATTAAAGTTAGAAAATACCATTATTTTGTGTATCTAAAATTTTAACAAGATACCAATATGTTCCTTTAAGTTCCCTTTTTCCTTTGAGAATTATAGAGCTGATAATATTTACTGACAATATTTACTGAAACTACTTGTATTTCAAGTAGTTTCCTTCAAAACAACATTATAAGGAGATCAAATTAGTTACTTTTCTGTAAGGTTAAAATTAGCATTAATTTTCAAAGCAGAAGACTTGGATAATTCCTAAATGTGACTGGTTATTCCTATAAGTCATAGAGACATTCAGCCTGTACAGATCTACAAACATCATTGTTTCACAATATGAGACAAACTGGTAGTGATGGGCACAACTTCATCTTTTATATGAAAACCAAGCATAAACTCGAGCAATGAAAGATGGAAAAAAACGTAAGGATAAATACATAAGACCTTCATTTTAAAAATACATAGCCATGTATCTAATTCAAACCACTAATCACTTATATAAACAGTGATCACAATTCAAAATAATTTCAGTAAAACTTCAAATAATTAAGCCATGAAAATAGCGTGAAATCTCCATTGGTAAATAAAATGCATATATCACAACTTATCCAAATTCCTTTTTAAAGAAGACACACCCAACATACATGGGTAGGAAACTGTATGTAAAACCATGGCTATTTAGTATACTTGATGATCTTATTTCCCCTAACATAGTTTAGTTGCTTCTGTGTTAAAACAAATAGCAGATTAATAACAGGGATCACAGGCTCAGAGAGGGGTTGATTGCTAACACACTGATAAGTCAAAGCTGACCACTGTTTTGCTGTGTCCAGAAAGACACTCCCACACTAAAGCGTGTTAGGAAGCCTAAGACTATATACCGGTAGGCTCCAGGAACACTTTGAGAACGGTTGCCAGCTAAAATACAGAGTGCCCAGTTGCGTTTGAATTTCAGATAAACAAAAAATAATTTGTTAATACACACATTCTCCATGCTATTTGGGTGTCATGTATTATATCTGTTAAAACTGGTGTGACGAGCCTCCAGACAACTGCTACATGACACCAGAGATGACATTAGTTACCATGGAGGCATGTGTTACACTATTGTCTAGAAAAATGTTGCCTTATATTTTCTAAATATGTTGTAACGCTATACTTAGTTCATGAAATAAATGGCATGCATATTTCCACCAAAAAAATACTTAAAATTAGGATGTCAGAATTCATAAGGAGAATAAAATTCAGTTTTCATTTATCTAAAATACACATTTTTATTTAATGACTAACTGCTTAATTATCATGCATGAATAAAATCTTGTTATTTCAATTATTTAAAAATTTTTAACCTTGTTTGGAGTGAAATCTTTACTTTTGTGAAATAAATGTAACATATTAGGAAAAAATGTTCTTTCCTCTTTGCATAATAAACATAATTTTAAATTATTTATTCTAAAATCTAAGCCTAGTTATACATTTTAATTTTAGCATGTCCTAGGAATCATTAAACCATCACCCTCTTGCCCTTTCAATTTAATCTATCATTAGATAACTAGAGATTCAAAAACTGATAGGCTGTGGATAAAATTTAGTTTTAAAAACTATTACAGGGAAAGCCAGGATTGCTCAGTGGGTTGAGTGCTCATTTTGCAGGGACTGAGGATCGAATCCCAGCCCATTCAGATCCATGTGCTGAGCTGGGGAGTGCCCCCAGTTCGGTTCTCACCGGGGTGAGACCCCGGCCCAGTTCCTGCCCTGTGCAGCCCCGTGCCCACCTGTGGAAAGAAACTATGTGGAAAAACCAATGATGTGCAACTATAGAGACTATTCTGGGCCCTCCCAACTTCTCTCTGCCTCTGTGTCTGTATCCTCTCTCTCTCTGTCAAAAGCAATAAAAATAAATCTTTTAAACCAATTACAAAAATGTTAAACTGTTGAAATAAGATTGTGTCTTAGTTATTAAGGTTTAAAATCATTTTAGTTATGTTCTAATTAAATGATAAGCATTAGATCTTTAAATACTTGTAGTTATACTACATTCTAGAACTTTAAACTTTGTATTTGATTGGGGTTCATCATAATTGCTGCACATATTTAACCACATAATAAACTAAATAAAAGTAGAAATCATGTTATACATTAATTACCTATGAAAAGTATCACAATAAATCTAAGAAGTTCAAATTTTAATTCATTAACCATTGTTGAGGACAATAAATTATTCTGGTTGAACAGTATTGGCAATAGTGTGTGTGTGTGTGTGTGTGTGTGTGTGTGTGTGTGTATATCTATATCTATATATATATATATATATCTCATTATTAAAATATGAGAAATGTACAAACCCACTTACATATCTCATATTAAAGTTCTTGTCACAAATATCAAAATTGTGTATCACTGTTTTAAAGAAAACATCTTAGATACTCATTAGTTGCCACAATACCATTTAAAAAAAATCACACAATATCTAAGAGAATATCAAAAAATAATTTATGATAATGATGATGATTAAAAATACTCAACGCATAAACACTGTTACATGAAAACCCTAGAAACCTAAAGGATTGGCAGATAAATTACCTCTAGCCACAGCTATCTTGTACTACCGACAACCTCCTACCTGTAATCAGTATCTACAGTGGACCCTCCTTCATGGTTTAAGATTGCCTTATATTTACTTAATGTTTAAATACATGTCTGGGGAAACCAGTTTGGCTCAGTGGGTTAAGCGCTCACTTTGAAGCACCGGGGACCAGGGACCAAATCCCAGCCCCGGACCGTGTGGAACCATATGCTGAACTGGGAGCTCCCCCAGTTCGGTTCTCTCTCTGTCTCTCTCTCTCTCTCTCTGTCAAAAATAAAAATAAATAAATAAAAATATATTTAAATACATGTTTATAACTTACATATGAAATTAGCAGTTGGTGATGGTGAAACATGAGGCTTAAGTAGTTGTTAAAGATTAACTGATCAGAAAAGAAAGAAAAAGAAAGAAAGAAAAGGAAAGAAAAGAAAAGAAAAGGAAAGAAAAGAAGGAAAGAAAGAATAAGAGAACTAGTATAGTTAAGACCAGAATAAAGAGAACATGACAATCATGGCAAGATGAAAGAAGATGAAATCAGAGAAGAGTAAATTAGGAGTGGAAACAGTTTAATTTGGTGGGCTTTGTTAGTTTGATTACTTCGGCATTCAGAAATTACTATATACCTGTCAATGTATATTAGCTGGGAGGATGCCTAGATTACTAAGGGAGAAAAATGCACTTGCTTGCTTGGCTTTGGGGTTTCATTTACTGATTCAGTGATGTAGTCTATAAGCATTGATGGTTGTTTACTTTGCTCCAGACAAAGTTTGGGACTTGAGACTCTATTTTTTTTTTTTTTTTATTGTTTTTTGACAGAGTGAGACAGAGAGAGCCAGAGAGAAAGGGGAGGGCCCAGAGCAGTCTCCATAGTTGACAGCATTCGTTTTCCATGTAGTTTCACTCCACAGGTGGGCACGGGGCTGCGCAGGGCAGGAACTGGGCCCGGAGCCTCCCACATAGGCCCCGGCAAGAACTGGACTTTGGCACATCCCAGATCAGCATATGGGTCCGCTTGGGCCAGAACCAGGATTCGATCCTCAGTCTTCGGGGCTGCAAAGTGAGCGCTTAACCCACTGAGCCATCCCAGCTTCCCCTTGGGACTTGAGACTCTAAAATTAATACACCTGGATTCTGCTCTAAAACATTTAATGGTGCAATGGGCAAACAATTGTTTTATAAGATCTTTTAAAACAGCAATCATGTATAAAAATATATACCGGTAATAAGTTCCACGAACATATATCTCTGTGTCTGGAAAGGTTTCTCATTAAACGTAAAAGGAGCTGAATCTTGAATGATGAGCAAGAGATGGGCAAGCAGATGTGGTATGCAGTGGTTTTGTAAGGAGACATCATTCCAGAGGGAGACGAGAATGTGTCAAAGTAGGAAGCCCTGGAAAAATGGTGTATCAAGAAGCTGACAATCACAAAATGAAATGAAGCAAAAATTCAGGCAAGGTTTAAATATATGTATATAAAAACAAAACACCTTTGAAGCTAGTAAAAATGTGAACATTATAGTGGCTGCAACAGAGAACTTATCAAACATTTTAAAGAGAAAAGCACTGAAGCCAAATGTTTATAAATACGAATAAATACTCTAATTATTTGACACTAGAAGCCAGATGAAACAAATCTTGGTGAGCTAAACAGAAAGGGCTGGGTTGGGAAAACACAAAAGAAAGTACAGATGAGTCTTCTCACAGAACCCACTAGAAGTTCCCAAGTTTATACTTTTCATATCTGGAAGTTGTTTGCATCTCATTACCGTGGATCTTCCAGATGCAACAAAACATTTTTCAGTCAAAACAATTGCCTGAAATGTTTTGTGGCTGATAACTTGATTCTAAGGATAATTGTGAAAGGAAAAAACAGTGGCGAAATGCGCTGCTCAAAGAGGTAATTCTCTCCCACAATCCCAAGTCTTGGGGTGGTGTCAGCAGCAATAAAAGTTAGGAATGTATAGAAAAGCATATGGGATGTTGTTCCTACAAATGTTTACAAAGAATAGGGCAAATAATGATCAAAGCCTAACATTAAATTCACTTTAACTGTAAAACTGAATTTTTTTTTTTTAAATAAAATGTTGCTTTCAGGTTTATTCCTTCATAGAGAGATACTCAGAAATAAATCTTACCCTAGGAACATCTGGTGTGCAACTCACATAACTGCTGAAGATAAAAGGGACGATTTTAATTATGGCATTTAAAGTAACACATTTTAAGTACTTAAAGGTCATGTACATTTGATCAGGACTTTCCTACACAAAATAACCCCTGATATGTGTATATATATATATCCAGTATTTTCAGTGATCCTTTCTCATTTCTACTTTTCACTTCTAAAATTCTTCATTTAATAAAGAAAGTGTATTTGTTTTTTATAGTTTCTTACATATTTGATAGTGTAAAAAATTCCAGACATTTTATATACAATTAGAAATAATTTATTTTACTGAAATGCACTCTGAAGGGTGTTCCTAGTTGATTTTCCAATCAAAATTTACTCCCACCCAGCTCCTGAATTTCAGTAGTAGTAGTAGTAGTGGTGGTGGTGGTAGTAGTAGTAGTATTGGGTATGCAATCTTCTACCAATAATAGTCTCAAGATTTGAGAACCTTCATGACAACTACCTTCTTTACCTTTTATTGCTACAATTAGAATTCTAATATTTTAGATATTTTTCAAAATGTCTCTAATATTAATCCTTTCCTTTTTTACTCTCCACCAGGTTCTTATTACCACAAAGCTTTACAACTGCAATAATACTTGATAGTAAACAAAAATAAGAATACAACCCCACATAACTAATTCTTACTAAATTCCTTCTGAATAGTGAGGTTCTTAACCCTGGGATTCTAGGGGTGAATTGGTTATAAACACTTACTCTACAATTCAAGGTCCTTAATTAAAAATCCTAGCTCACCCTGACTAACCTTGAGACCATGAGCAAGTTACTGGACATCTCTTTTCCTTAATTTTATGATGTGTAAATTGCAGACAGTAAGAACACCTACTTCATTTGGTTACTGTAAAATTTAAATGGATTAGTATCTGAAAAGTCCTTAGGATAATGAGTTCTTAACATTTGTTAACTATTATTGTTGTTAGTAATATTATTCAAACATGTCTTAACCTATCCAAAATGTAACCTCCAAATCTTAAATTCTGTTATTGTTGGATTCATTTTATGGATTTGGCAACCTAGAATATTCATTTGTCCATATTTACGTGTTAATTTTACTCTTCTGTTCATGTAATGTTGTTTCCCTAGAAGGCCCTTTTTCTCTATCAGTTAAAATCATGAAGATGACGCTTTCATACTGCCCCCAAAGTACAATTCCAGAAAGTCTTCTTTGATTACACTCCAAGGATCCTTCCCCAAAATAACCAAATATCTTTTATTCTAATAAGGTAAATATCTTGTTCATCTGTTAATGGGGTAAGAGACTTAAAACAATATCGAATCACTGAAAACCAGAGTAGTAAAGTATAGCATAGAGAATATAGTCAATAATATTGTAACAACTACGTATAGTGCCAGGTGGGTACTAGATTTATTGGGGGAATCGTGTCATAAGTTATAGAAATGTCTAACCACTATGCTATACACCTGAAACTGATATAATACTGAATGTGAACTGTAATTAAAAAAAAAAAAAAAAAAAAAAAAAAAAAAAAAAAAAAAAAAAAAAAAAAAAGAATTAAAAAGGAAAACCAATGCATTTTCACAAGGGAAAACATGCCTAGTATTGTCAACATTATAATTTCATTCACAGATATGCTAAAAAGAAAAACATAGGTTTTAAATTTTTATTTCTTCAATAGTTGGGAAACAGTACTATTAATAGCAGGAAATTCTGCTATTTTATACAAAATGAGAAAATTATGTTTCCATAGGAGATATAAACATAAAAAGAAATAAAATACATGATGCTTCAATGCCTTTGGGCACTGGAACCTGGACTCTTGTTCAGGCCTATACATATATATATGCCTGACATGGAAGGTAGGAGACATTCATCCCATAGAATCAAAAAATCATAAGAATTTATACAGGGAGCCTAATGAATAGACCTTTCACAGAAAGGAAAATTTGGGCAGTTTTTTTAAGTATTTCTCAAATGGGCATGTGACATCATTTGCTAGTTTCATTTGACTTTGAAAGACAAAGGTACAAAAGTACAAATATAAGCTGCCCAAAGCAATCAGGTTTATCAGATAAGAGCATTTCCGTGAAGAAAAAGAAGGCAAGAAAATCTCTGAGCTTCTTTGTTGAATTACTGGCAGACTTAGGTATCTTTAGTATAGGTTATAAAACGACCCAATTTCCCACCCTAACAGACGGTTTTCATTCACTCTGTACGGAGATTTTAGGGCACCTGTGTCTCCCAGATGGAGATATCAGAATTATTTGGGGTAACAATATCCTGTCTAGGGCCAGAATTTACACTCATGGGCTAATATAATCACTGGAATATAGATTAAGTCTATTTGTATATGGCCATTGGTATCATTTAAAAATTATTTTTGGTCTGAATAAATATAAATTATTTTTCTACGATTATCAAACATAACATGCTACGCCTTATACTGAAATAAAAATCAGTTGTTTAAAAGAGTGTATATTTTGTCAGATTATTTTTACTGTTTGTTGTACTCATACCTAATTAAATATCTCCACTCACTGTAAATGCACAAGTAAAATAATGAGACTATTACATTTTAAAAGTGATAATCATGATGGGACTAACATCATCGTAAAGCAAATAAAACAGGCTTTCTGGGCATATACCTTTGGTTGTAGTCTATCTATTCCATTGATTTCACAGATGAAAAAGGAAAATATGGATATTGTACTTTTAAAATATATGTATTATGTGAAAGAATACTCGTAAACACTACAGATGTAAAATAGTGATATATTGTAAAAAGAACATTTAGCATCTGATTTTTCTCTGGGAATAAAAGAGAGCATGATTAGTTCTATTTAAGCCCAGGCTGATGTCATTGTTCCAATTTTAAGTGAATATATGGTTGTCTCGAACGCTTAATGAGAATTTCTTTGGGGCCAAGAGCTCACTGCCTTAAATATGTTAAATAATTGAATCTCCACAATGAGCTTTTGAGGATGTATGTCACAGATGAACAAAAGGAATTACGGGAAGGTTATAGAAATTACAGAGGCCACACAGCCAGTAACTAGATGGATCAGTTTTGAAACCTGGCTAACTAGGTAGGTCCATAACCCTAAGTCTTAACCATACCACTCCCTTCTCTGACATGAGAACATGATAAAACCCACCCACTCCTATAATTCTATGATGGGCTACAAGTCCAAAAGAAGTACATGCATGCTTTGAGCACAAAATCAGGAAATGTTATCTCCTAAAATTAGAAGTTGCAAGTTACTATAAAGTCAAAATGGATAAAATCAGTGATGCTTAGAAAAACTGATTCTGAAAATAATGACGGGAGTATTTTTCAAGTATTTATTAAGGACACCACCATCCAAAGAAGGAAACAGATTGAGCTTCATGTACATCATAAAGGGACTGAAAACTTTTCACTAGAACTGTAATGTGCATCTGCGATTAGTTTATTCTTGTGTGTGTGTGTGTGTGTGTCTGTGTGTGTGTGTGAGTGATGGGAAGCTAAAGTGCAGCACAGAGAATATATCAATAATGTTGCAATGACTACATTGCAACATTATTATTATAATGTAATTTAATTAATAATTATTATTTATATAATTAATGCAGTGATCAGGACCACCCTGATCACTGCATTAATTATATAAATGTATAACTACTATGCTATTGTTAGGCATTTATATAATTTATGCAAAATAAAATTACACTTGATAATACACCTGAATGTCAACTGTAATTGAAAACAAAGAAATAAATAATTTAAAAAATAACTACCACAAAATAGCACTGGTGGTATGCATGAGGATTGACACAGTGGTATAGCAATAATTTAACATGCTCTTGCGTGTTTCTAAGATGACCTAGAACAGGTGACACTAAGATGACCCAATCTGAGTGTTTTGATCTGTGCAGGGATGTACAATATCCTTACATTTAATGAGAATGCATGAAGCTATGTTATCATTAATAATGAAGTTGATCTCATGCCCTTTATATTCTCAACCAGAGTTTTCATAGTAGTATTTCTAATTTTCCTGTGGCTATCTCTCGAGTATTTAAGTTGATTCAGTTATTGTATTTGTATTGTAAATTAAGAAATGGATCTTATTTCACAACAGTCACTGATGAGTTGATGAGCCACCATCATTTTCCTAGATAGCAAAGTCCTTGGATACATTTATATAATTTAGTTCTAGGGCAAAAAACCGTGAAAACCACTGTGCCTAGAATATAGTGGGTGAGCAATAACAAACGGTTTTGAATGTGGACCACACTGTTTTTGTCGGAGAACTTGCTGAACGCAGCTGGTTAAAAACTTCTTCACAGTTCTACACTGGCATGTCACTACCTAATAATAAACACGATAGAACTATAAATAATAGAACATATTGACATTCCTCAGAAATTAGATAGTTATTGAAATATGAAAAACTTCAATGATTAAAAAGGACAAACATTTAAAATTAATATTAAAGCAATACAATGTGCCCCTTTTTTAACTGCATCAAAAGTTTTAATTTAAAAGGAAGGTAATATTCCTTGTATTAAATATATTAGCACACTTTTTATAGGAATTATTAAAACGTGATTTCTATGAAGAATTCCAACAAAACAAGCAATTTAAGTACTCAGAAATTATGTTCTGAACTCAAGCTCAAGTTTAAGTGTGAGATGAAAATGAATTTCTTCAATGTCAAGTATTTCCTAAAAATAATTCTAATATAAAGCTGCATTTCAAAATAAAATTAACATCCCCAGTAATTTAAATAACAGATAATATTTCATTGTTATAATTTGAGATATAATCTTCACACCATTTCATAATATAAATTAAATGTAATTTAAAAGTATAGATTTCCCAAATTCTTAGCTTAATTCCAGTTCAAAGGAGTTAGAATTCACACCAATTCTCAACAAAAAGGCATTATGACATTGCTTAATTCTCAAATTATTTACTATATAGCTTCAGATTCATAGAGCATATTTCATGATCCTTGATAGATGAGAATAACTTTCACCTTGTAACACTGGTTGTGTATTTATAAAATCGATGCCTTTATTATTCCTTATTTCATCTTCTCATGTCTATACAATGGGCACTCACTAGTAGTGAATATTATTATTATTCAATTTAACATTAATGATTAGCTAACGATTTTTCCTTTTCATTATAAAGTATGTGATTAGTTCATGCTTCCTCACTGCCAAGCCAATACTACATTTTAATTTACTCTCTAAAATAGCAACCAAAACATAATGATCATATATAGCCAGCTTGCTATGTCTTCCAAAATAATTAAGCAAGCCATATCTTTTTTTTTGAACTGAACTGGGGGCTTCATCGCATTCAGGTAGCACAACCCAGTTCAGCATGTGGGTCCGCCTGGGCCGGGATTTGATCCTCAGTCCTCGGGGATTCAAAGTGAGTGCTTAACCCACTGAGCCATCCTGGCTTTCCCCCCCAAATAATTAAGAAAGCATATATCACTATTAGGTTTAAGAAGAGTGGGAAAGTTGAACTTGAATCATTAATAATGGTTGCTTCACTTTTATTTAATTGTGAATCATTTCACAGTAACTGAGGACTAACCTTAAAACACTTAATGACAAACGTCAAATTTCTAATATGTGTAAAACTTACATTTAAATACCCAACATTATCACCTATAATATTGGGTGTAGTGTAGAATTCTGGCTAATGTCAACATTAAAAGAAGAAAAAAATCCCTAATGATTAAAACATTTTTTTTTAAATATATATATATATATTTTAATATATTTTTATTTATTTATTTTGACAGAGAGAGAGAGATACAGAGACAGAGAGAGAACTGAACTGGGGGAACGCCCCAGTTCAGCACATGGGTCCGCAAGGGCCGGGGCCGGGATTCGATCCTCGGTCCCAGGCGCTGCAAAGTGAGCGCTTAACCCACTGAGCCATCCCGGCTTCCCCTAAAACATTTTTATAAGTAGTAGGAATAATGTCTTCATAATATACAGCCACTGGAACCATAATTCTATTTCCTCCCATGTCATGGTTAATTTTGCTACCTATGCATTGTGAACTGGTCCTAAAAGACTGCAGCCATTACCTTAAAAAATAAAGGAACAGATTAAAATCG
>PVKE010023285.1:0-24786 GCA_004027555.1 Craseonycteris thonglongyai
ATATAAATGAATAAAACTCTAATACAGGATTATTTTTCAAATGATGAAGCATTTATTATTCTTTGTAGAACATTTAAATATGTAGTCTATTCTCATTTTGTGAATTCTGCAATAAGACTAATTTTTAAAATTATTGTAAAAAGTTTCACACTGACAAGAGTGACTGGGGTTGTAAAAGTCTGCTTCAATATGTCTTAAATGCTCTCTCAGACCAACGCAGCACAAATGTTTTATCATGGATATCACTTGTCTTAATCACCCAAAATGGTGTCACACTTAGTGATAGTATAATATCTAATGAGTTATTTACCCCCTGACACTGTATTGTTCATCCAGGGAATGAAAAAATTATACACTATACCTTAAATGTTAGTTATGGAATTAAATTATCATCTGATAGGTCTTAAATATTATCTTTATTCTATTTAAGTTGCAAAACAAAACCTTTAGTTTCTATACATCATTATTTGTATCAGTAAATCAATTGACAAAGAAATTAACAAAGTACCATGGACTAAACAGATGCTAAGTAAATGCTATTTATTGTGCTTTTTGAAGACCCAGTCCTTAATTTTAAATGCAAATATACCAATATCCTGACTGTATGAAAATTGTACACAAGTTGATCCTTCAATGGGTTATGTAAAAATTCTTTTAAAAGTATGCTGTTAAAATAGATGGTAAAATTCTGGAAAAAGTAAATAGCAATGCCTTTTTCAAGATTCTAGCTCCCTAGACAATCTTTTAAGTGTGGTTACTGATGGCATTGAGGACGCCTGCATTTACCCCACACATTTTTGAAAGCTTTAGTTTTAAGTAAGTGGAGATTGTCAAAAGAAGAGTTATGACATGTGCTTGAGCTCCTAAACTGTGAAGGGCTTAGTAGACCTTTTTGGTTTTATTTTAAGATATAAGAAAAGTGTCATGATATATAAAATGCTGGAGACAAACTAACTAATATCAGATAACATTAGAATAAACTATAAGCACTTATGATTATCTGTTCAATTTCAATGTTTAGGGATATATTCCACTGATAACAATTTAAATTAAAAAAAAAATTGTACCCATAGCTGTTTTCCACTCTTTTCATAAAAGTTTCCCTTTTTTTTGCTACCAGATTAAACTAATAAAAGAGAAAAAAAAGGAAGAATAAACTTTAAATAAATTAAATGTTATAATTACAAACCATATTGAGATCATTTCAACCTAAATTATTGTAGCATAATCTATAGAGATTAGATAAGATTACAAAGAACTAACATCAGAAATTCCTGGCATCAGCTACTGTTGAAATAGAAAAATAAAACAAAATCAGAAAACGTACCGAAGGCTTTGGCCAGTTCATTTCTCAAGTTCTTTCTTCTTTACTGAATATTGAGTTTTTATGAATCTCAGCTGGGTTTTTGTGTTTTGTTCCTTGGTAGTACTAGCTAAAAATTTTGTGATTAGAACAATGTTACCCTGATTTATCAGTGTTTACCAATATATCTCTGACAAAATATTCTCAGGAGAATACATACACAATGGTTCAAAAAAGCATCATCATTTGTTTGCCTTGTTTCAGCCTCCAAACCCCTGCCCCCACCCCCTGTAATTACACAGATCACCTTCTTTTCAGTTGTTTTATGCAGCTTTAAATTGCTATTAAAGTATGATTAACACATCCTGTAGTCAAGGAGCATAATTGTTAATCTATTACTTAAGATTTGTAATAGAAAGTATGAGAGCAAGAAAAATTTTCCTAAAAATAAAGATCCCTTTTTCTGTTTAGTTGAGTATTTACATACTGAGTTTGGATTATATGGTTTATTATGCCAATGTCTACATAAGAAACTAAACAACTGAGGAATTTATGAAGATAATGTGAGATTGGAGTTTTGGTTTTTTTCTTATTCGTCATATTTTAAAGTTGTGTGTACATGTGTATGTCTATGTGCTTGTATGTGCATGTGTTGTTTAAATTGTATTAATGGCTAACTCTCATTTTGCATTTGCTTTGTTTTGCATATGATGAGCATTTTCCACAAATAATAGAATTTTGGACGTTATTAACTTTAAATTTCAAATTATTTGCCAAATGATGAAAGCATATGCAATACAATTATGCTTGTGTTAAAGATACGTTCAAATTGGAAAATAAGTCACTGACATTTAAGACAGAAGAGTACAAAATAATAATCAATCTGGTTTCAAATTTCATACAGCAACTAGTCTATGAAAATTAAATTGTTACATTCTAGTATTGTATCAAAGAAGGGTATCCACAGACACTTAATAAGACTATTAATATTCCTCTTAATCCCTACTATATACAAGTATCTATAGGAGACATGGTTTTCTTCATATAGTTAAACTAAAAGAGCTTATTATAACAGTTTTAATGGGGAAACAGATACAAAACCAACCTACTTCATACTTAGTTAAATATTAATGCTTGCAAGAACACAGAACAATAGCATTCTTTTCACAGATTCTCAAAATATTTTTATAAAAATACTTTTTTTTGTTAAAAAGTAATACTTTTACTTTAATTTTAAGTGAAAAATAATATTGTTATGATTTTTCTCTGATTCTATTTGCAATATGGTAAACTTTAGTAACTATAACTCTAAAAATACTCTGAGATTATTAGTAATAGTTTCATTCCACACAGGTGGATATGGGGCCACATGGGGCAGGAACCAAACTGGGGTCTCCTGCATGGGAGGTGAGAACCTTTGCTGCCAAGCCATCTCAGAAGGTTACCAGTTGTGCAACAGTTCAGCATATGTGTTTTCATGGGCCAAAGGTGGGATTCGATCCCCAAACCTTGTGGTTGCCAGGTAAGTGCTCAACATGCTGAGCTATCCGGCATCCTCAATTAAAGATTTCTATAAATAAAAACTTTGAGAACTATTGGTATTAGGTATTTTATCCTAAAGTAAGTACGGTGAAGATATATCAGAAATTTGTAGAGTAAGAGGACAGATCCAATAAAAAAATTAGAAAAATTTTAGGTTGATACCCAATAATCATTAAATTTCATACAATATTTTAATACATACTTCTTCCATAAAATAATTAAAATTAATTATCTCCAATTTAAGGGTGTCTTCTGTCTAGATTATGAAACAGAAAAAGTAGGTCTAAAAATCAATAAGTACACAGGAATTTGACATTAAAATATTGACTCCATCAAATTATTTTTTTACCTTTGCTAAGAATGTCACTAATTATTATTTTATTGGCATTTTAATAATTTTAAATCCTCATTTTTATCCAAAAATTAAAATTATTTCATAAGCAATAGTTTAATTTTACTGTTTTTCAAAAAACCTATTTCTTAATCCTGTGCTAAATAAGTTATGGTTTGTAAATATTTTAATTACAAAAGTTATTTATTTTTCCCTTCAAGTAGTAGTAGATTTGCAATATTTATTTAAATTTGTGTTGAATTTTTTAAAATCTATTCAGTTTTAAGAAAATATTGAAAAATTAATGTTAGTGTTGGTATCTCTGAGGGTGAGATATATAATTGTGATGCATAATTAAGGAACTACAGGGGACATAATATTTTAAATACATAAAAGACATTTTAGGGTTTTTATACACCTTCATCAGTTTATTATGAAGATCAATGAGTAGGGACAATCTTAAAATCAAGATTGGGTTGTTTTATTCGGAAAGGTTTCCATTAAACACATGTTTGAACATCTGGGTAATACAGGTAATTAGAAATAGTTATAATGTAGCAATACAACAAATCTCTCATCACTAATTACAAAATGTAGGTACTAGAAGAATTGTTACTGCCCTGAAATTTCTTCTCCCATTTACTTCTTTCAAAAAATAACATTAGTATATCTAGGATACTATTTCCCCTTTATGACTGAATCAATTAGCCTATATTGTATTCCTCTGATGTCACACCATTAATAAAATCTGTTTGTTTTTATTGTGAAATGTTTTTGTTTTTCTCCACTTGGAATGTTTTTATTTTAAGCAAGGCACTAAAAAATGCAATTGGGGTGTGATTCAGTGATAGGTTTCAGGGTTTATAGCTGTGGGTTTTACTAACATGATATATATGTCACTAAGACTATGCATTCTATTTAAGTTTTAGGTAAGTTATTCCACTTTTCCATTACAAAATGTTAATTGAACACGTAGATAAGTTTATTAAATATATATAATCAAGAAAGACCAAAATATGACTACATAACATAAAATATTCTTTCCAGTTAATATCAATTTAGTATCTTCTAAGATCATAAAAGAAAAATGAATCACTCTTTTATTTTTTATTCTTATTTTGGGCAACCTATTTTGTGTCTTGTGCTTTTTTTGATTGAATGCATATTTAATTCCCTACGAGATTGAGATCTTATCAGAATTTTTCACCTTTGAATCCCCAGTATTAAAGATCTTGTATATAATTATCTTTCAATAAAAGTGTATTAACATGAGTATGACAAAAATAAAGATTAAAATAGGTTTCTGGTAAAGAATTATTATTTTATGTTGACCATTATATTGAAGACCATAAGACTGATGAGAATTCTGTGTATGTGCACTTCGATCAGATAAAATCAGAATTGTTTTCAGAAGTAATGGTACTTAAATTTCTGCTTTAAAAATAATATTTAAATCAGAATTTTGAAAGAAAAATACACAACTTTTTTCATTTTCTGAAGAAAATGAACCATATTAAGTATTGCCACACTTCAGGAAAAAGATAGTATGACTTTAGCTTTAACTGGGCATATTGTATTACTTTTTTATAACCTTCATCACTGTGCTCAATTTCTAGAATCTGTTAGCTTCTTGCAAATGTTTTTTGTAAACACTCAACAGGACTTCTCAAATTAAGGTTTATATATACAGTTGGTTCTCAGCATTCTCACTAGCAAATTTCAGGTGATTTGGCATTTTCAAAGTAAAACTTGATAAAATAATAGTCATGCATTACACAATTTTGAAATACATGAATAATTGCAGTTTAAAAGAAATTTCACTCTATTCTTGTTTACTGTATTCTGAATATAGGTACACACTCTAAAAGAAGTGTACCTAACCCAGGTGGACTCAGACAACACTGGGAAAAGCAACAAAATGTTGTTTACCTTAATTAATTTGTTAATTTTAATTATTTTATAGAAATGCCATTTATTCTGAATAATAATAATTATTCTTAAAAAGAGTACATACCATAAGAGAAATTTATAATACAAAAATTTCACGTAACATTTATTAACAACATATTATTAATATTATAAAACATAATTAACTATTATCTGTGTTTTATTTATGTTACTCTGAGTAATATTCTCTTTTTAAACTAAGAGAAAAAAAATTGATATCTTTTTTTTTTAAGATTTATATTTACTGTTTTTTGACAGAGAGAGAGACACAGACAAAGAGAGACAGAGATAAGGGGAAGGGCCCAGAGCAGTCTACGTAGTTGACAGCATTAGTTTTCCATATAGTTTCATTCCACAGGTGGGCATGGGGCTGTACAGGGCAGGAACTGGGCCGGGAGCCTCCCGCCTGGACCTCGGCAAGAACTGAACTGAGGGCACACCCCAGTTCATCATATGGGTCTGCATGGGCTGGGGCCAGGATTCGGTCCTCAGTCCCCATGGCTGCAAAGGGAGCACTTAACCTGCTGAGCCATTCCAACATCCCCCCAAAATTGATATCTTATAGATTAAAAATAGTGATAAACAAAAGCTTCATAAAAATAAAATATAATGTTTATGTAAAAAATTATGTAAATATTTGTCTCAAATGCATCTAGGAATAAGATAAAGTGAGAATAGTGCTAATTAAAATAATGAAAAATATCTAAAAACTGAATTATGATGGAATATATATTGCATTGTCTTTATAAAGACGCTTAATACCTTTTCTAAGAAAAAGCACAGTGGCCTCTGTGATAAATTTTATTTTTTAGGAGAAGCATAAAACAATGTTTTTTTTAAATAAAAACAATACATAAGATAAAAGATTTTCAGGCAATGCACATTATTAGGAAAATGGCAAGCTACTATCAATACAAAAGGAAAATATGAAAAGTCTTAATGTTTTGTGAATATAAAATAATAATCTCAAGCACATAAGAAAATGATAACAAAGGCATAAGAAATTTGAAAATACCTCATTGGAGGAGATTTTTTAACTAATCCTCTCAACAGATGACTCACTTGGTGTACAAAAGTAGGTAATATGAACTCTTCTTCAGTTTATGTAAATCATAAAATTAAGCAGATAACAAATAGTAGAGTAATTTAAATTGATTTCATAAAAAATATTACAATCATATATAACATTGCTATTTCATTTACCACCCCAATTCTGCTTGTTGCTGCTATATATTTACCTTCTTCAAAAATAAAAATTCCATAATGCAATGCTATAATTTTTTTCTCTAAATACTCTTAGGAGAAGGAAAAGATAGTACTATTTTTCTCTCCATCTATTTTTACTTTCTTTGGGGTTTTATATTTTATAGCTTTTATAGAGGTATTAATATAATTGATAAATAAAATTGTATATATTTAAAGTGTACAACATGATGATTTGATATATGTATATTAATTATTGGTGAAATGAGTACTACAATGAAGTTAATTAATGCATCTATCATCTCACATAATTATCTTTGTGAGTGTGTGTGTGTGTGTGTGTGTGTGTGTGTGTTGAAAACACTAAATATTTTCTCTCAGCTAATTTTAGGTATACAGTAAAGTATTAACTATAGTTTTCATTCCGCACATTTGAACTAAATAATGTATTCATCTTATAAATGAAAATTTGTACCCTTTAATCAACATCTATCTGTTCATTACTCCAGCTCCCATCCATGGCAGCCACCCTTCTACTCCCTTTTTTCATGAGTTTGACCAATTTTTTTCTTTTGTACAATACACATATGTGAGATCATATAATATTTGTCATTCCCTGTCTGGCTTATGTCACTTGATGTCCTCCAGATTAACCAATGTTGACACATGATAGGGTTTCCTTTTTTCTTTTTTATGGCTGTATAATAGGTATGTCATAGGGATATTTAACATTTTTGATTTCATAATTACTTTCTGCAAATCCAAATTTTGTTTTGGTATAATTTCTCCTAGCTGGACCTTCTTATACAGTGGATCTCTTTGCAAGTAATATACAAATATTTAATTGATCCCCAAATGTCTATATTTTTCTTCTTCTTTTTTGATAGATATGTTCATTGACTATAAATGTCTTGATTGACAGTCCCCTACCCATCCAAACACTTTAAAGTTGCTGTCCATTGTTTTCTGGTCTCTATGTAATTTATTAGAGGTAAGCCACCATTTACAACTGCATCTCCCAGAATTCTGTAGAAGATTTCAAGATATAACTTTTGTATTTGTTTTATAGCAATTTGACTATGATATACCTAGGTTTTACTTTATTTGACCTTGGTCTTAGAGAGGATTTTATAAACTTGACCTCAAAGACAAGGGAAGTAAAAGAAAAAAATAAAATAAAAGAATGAGATTGTCAAATTTAAAAACTTCTGCACAACAAAAGAAATCATCAACAAACTAAGAGGTAACTAATCAAATGGGAGAAGACATATGACTTAGCAATCTTTCTTTCTGGGTATCTATCCAAAAACCTTGAAAACATTTATTTGTGAATATATATATCTATATCTATATCTATCTATCTATATCTCTCTATCTCTCTATCTCTCTCTCTCTCTATCTATCTATCTATCTATCTATCTATCTATCTATCTATCTATCTATCTATCTATATTTCTATGTTCATCACAGCATCATTCACAATAGCCAAGACACGGAAACCACTTAAGTGTCCTTCGACAGGTGATAGGATAAAGAAAATGTGGTACATATATAATACAGAATACTACACAGCTATAAAAGTAACAGTATCTTGCCATTTGTGACAAAATGAATAGATCTTGAAATTATTATGCTAAGTGAAATAAGTCACACCAAAAAGTCAGAACAATGTGGTTTCATTCATACCAGAAATATAAAATAGAAAGCAACAAATGAACAAACAAGACAAAACAAGCAAATCAAACAAACAAACAACACTGAAAAACCTCGTAGACACCAACAACAGTATGGTGGTTACCAGAGCAGAAGGGGAATAAAAGAAGATAAAGGTGTTCAAATATATGGTGATGGAAAGAGATGACTCTGGGTGGTGAACACAATGCAAGATGCATCTGATGTATTATAGAATTGTACACTTGAAACTCATATAGTCTCATTAACTAAACTCACTCCAATAAAATTAATAAAATTTAAGAAGTAATAGTATATCCAGAATGGTATTCCCTAAGCTTTCTGGATCCTTTAATTCATGTTTTTGTTTTTAATTTTGGGGAATATTTTAGCAATTATTTCTTCAAATGTTTTTCCTCTTATTTACTCTCTCCTCTATTTTGGCAACTTCAACTACAATATATTATATGATTGATATTTCCCATGGCTCACTAAGAATTCATTTATTTGATGCCCCCTCCTGGGTGCTGAGCACACAATGCAATGCATAGATGATGTAACGTGGAGATGTACACCTGGAAACTATGTAATTGTTACGAACCAATGTTACACCAATCAACTTAACAACAAAAAAGAAAGAATTTGTTCAATTTTTTTCTTTCTGTTCTTTAGAATGAACAATGCCTTTTGATCAGCCATGTTCAATTGACTGCTAAACTATTTCAGTAATTTTTTTATTTAAAAACTTGTATTTTATGTTTGTGCATTTTCCGTTTAGTTTTAATTTACAATACTGCAATTTCTGGCCGAAGTAATACCCTTTTTTAAGCAGTATATTGTTATGTTACAGAATTACATGCGTATAATTTTGTGATAAAAAGTTTGGTATAGATTACTAACTCATAAAAAGGGGCATTACTTCTGCTGAACACTTTATTTCATATCTGAGATGTTTGATCTGTTCACTCATTACTACCAATATTCCATTTAAGTTCTTTATTATCGTTTTTAAATGGATTATTCACTATTTTTAGCAACTGGAACATTGTAGAATTATTCATTTTCTATTGCTTACTTTTACTGGTTGCTCTAGAGTTTTAAATATACATTTGCAGTATATTCAATCCAGCTTTCAAATGATGGTACTTGTGTAACACATCATGGGTAGCACTAGCACATTACAATAATAAGAAAAGATTTCAAGATCTTCTGTCCCTTGCATCATTTGTTATTCACAGCAGTTGTAAATACATGAGCAAACATACATATATCATACCTACATAACTTTTTTTTTCTCTGAAGATCTTTTAATATTTCTTGAAGAATGGTCTACTACCAACACATCCCATCAATTTTTGTTTTTTGAGAAAGTATTATTTTTCACTTTTGATGGATCATTTGAAGTACAGAATTCTTGGGTGTGTATTGTTTTTCACTCTTTAAATATATTGTGGCACTCTCTTCATGCTTGTATGGTTTCTGAGAAGTTGGCTGCAATTCTTATTTTTGTTCCTCCATAGGTAAGGTTTATTTTTTTCCTCTGGCTTCTTTCAATATTTATTTTTTCTTTACCTTTGATTTTTCTGATGTTTTAATATGACATGCTTGGTATATTTTGTTAGTTTGTTTGTTTAATGTATTCTGGTTGATCCTCTAAGCTTCCTGGAGCTGTGTTTTGGTATCTGACATTAATTTTGGGAAAATTCTCAGTAGTTTTCCTTTGAATATTGCTTTTGCTTCTTTCTTTCTACTTTTAGTATTTCCATCATGTATCTGCTATAACTTTTATAGCTATCCCACCGCTCTTGGATATTCTTCTTTTTTTTTTTTTTCGCCACCAGTCTTTTTATCACTTTGCCTTTCATTTTTGAAAGTTTCTTGTCCTAGCCTCAAGTTCAGACATTCCTTTATCAGCCATGACCAGTCTACTAATAAATCCATCAAAAATATTCTTTATTTTTGTTACAGTTTTATTTTAATCTCTGGCATATCTTTTTTATTCTTTCTAATAATTTTTATGCCTCTATTTACATTATTGATTTCTCCTTGCAGGTTGCCTACTTTTTTCAATGAAGCCCATAGTATATTTATCACGTTTTGAAAATGTCTGATTTGATTGTTTTAATGTGCCTATCATATCTGACTCTGGATTTGATGTTTGTACAGTCTCCTTTGTGTTTTTTTGCCTTTAGTATGTTTTTAAATTTTTTGTTGAAAGATGGGCATGATGTACTGTATAAAAAAAGAACAGTATATATATATATGCCTTTTTAATGTAGTGGTAAGGTATAAAGTGTAAAAGGAAGTAGTCTATGGTCTTACGATTGGGCTTCAGTTTTTTGTTTGTTTGCTTTTGTTCATTTGTTTTGTTTCATTTTGTTTTTGATTCTGACATCTTGACTGTGAATTTCACCAGCGGTTCTCGGTTTCCTCCTTCCATTAGTGGGACAGAATGACTTTGCGGGGCTGAAGCTGAGTATTGCCCTTTCTCCAGGTAAGTTAGACTTTGATTAAATCTTAACAGCTTATGCTTTGGTAAAATAGTTTCTCCTGAGGAATGGCTTTACTTAAAAGAACAAAATGTTCTGGTTTATTTAAAAAATATTATTTTCCCCCTACCCTCACTAAAAACATGAGTGATTTTATTCTCTGACATTTACTGTGATTACAGCTTCTGGAGGTAAAACACAGAAGAGTGAGAAGACCCTCTTATGAAAATGTCCTCCTGAGTCTTTAACTCTCAGAATTGTCTACACTGAGTCTACAGTAATACAGAATTATAATTAGGACAGATTTTCCTTCCTTGGTGCTAGTGTTGATAGAATTTTCTGTTAATGGTTCTTCACTCCATTAAATTATAATTGTCTACATCTACTATGTGTCTCTCTAATTTTTGGAGCAGCGATTTCACCTGTGACCTCACTTTTCCGTCAAACACAAGAAGAGTTGTTGACATCTCTGTTTGTCCAGCTCCTCTATTGGTAGGATGCTGTGGTCACTTCTAAGTTCCTTACATGCTGGTCAGACACTGAAATTTCAATTAATATACTTCTAAATGTAAAAGTTTCATTTCTTTATGTTTTTAACTTATTTTTTAGCTTTTATTGCTAAAACAGTAATTTTTAAAAATCACTAGCTAATACCAAAATTACTGACATTTCTACCTCTGCTTTTATAATATGATTTATTTTCTGCTTATTTGTCATTTGTGTCCCCTGCTTCATAATGTCTAGGCAGTTTTCATTGGTTATCAGAGAACATATTGGTATGTTAGCATTTTATTATTTTCTTTGAGAAGTTTTTACGTTTGTTTGACAGACAGTTAAGTTCTTTCTAGTTAAACTTTATTCATTCAAAGCTCATTCATAAGCTATCAGTGCAGAGTAGCTTTTAGTATATATTTATAATCAACCTTTTACCAAGGCATGATCTTTCTGGAACCTCATCTCTGTGCCATGATGATTAAATGAAATTTCCCTATCTTATTAGTAAAAAGAAAAAAAATTGAATAGTGTTAGCTCTACCTGAATTTTAGGAAAATTTAAACTTATCACTCACAAGCACTTTTTCATTGCCTCAATTCATGAAGTTTCACTCTATGTGCAAATTAGTATTCAGTCAAACATTTTAGAGAATTCCATTTACACATTTCTGGAACTCTTTCACTGGGCTTTTCCCTTTTCTCTACAGCATTTCTTCAAAGATTTCAATTGTTGTTGATTCCCATTTTTCTCTCTCTCTCACTCTTTCCTCAACCCAACAAGACCAATGGATTGTTACTGGATTTTCAGCTCCTATGTGGCCATCTGGAAATTGACTCCATCCAAAAATCTAGGTCACATATAGAGCTCACCTATTTGTCAGTTCTTAGAGATAAGAGTCCTGTGTTGCATGGTTTTCATGCCAAACACAATACTTTTACAACATATTTTGTCCAATTTTCTGTTTTTTGTTTATTTGTTTGTTTTACTTTTGTATGGTATATGGTGAGACATGCACCAATTATTAACAAAGCTATAAGCAGAAATTGTGTGTAGTAAATATTTTTTAGTAAATATTAAAATACTGTATAATAATTGTGTTGATTTTGTTGTCTTTCTTTAGATAAAAATTGTTAAAGTTTTTTTGTATGGCATTAAGGTGTGCATTGAGATTATTCTCTTGCATCTTCTTTTTAAGGTTTTATGTTTAACTTAGAATTGCTTTAATTTGAGGGATAGATGAGACCTATTATCAATGTATGACTTTCCTAAAATCTCTATTGAATATCACAGATATTCAATGAGCTCTTTCCACTTGGTCTGGTTAGAACTTGAATGTCTCAAATCCCTTTGTGAGCGCTTGAAATGCCCCCCTTACATGTTTCCACTAGTAATGTCCGTAGCTGTGTGGAGTCCTCTTTTGCAGATGCACATACTTTTATTCAACAATAGATCAAGTGAACTTTATACACATTTCTAAGGTCCTCTTTGTCTTTGGTTCTCCCCCAACTCCCTCACTCTGGTTCTCCGCCTCCAATATTCAAATTCTTGAACAAATTGTTTCTTCCACTCATTTTCATTTTTCTTTTCTGCCTTTTTATGTTTCTTTTTTTGATTATCACTTATATGTGAGTGAGAATAGTTCATCCAGAATAAACATGTAAGAATGTTTCATAAGAAAGACCATAAAATCCATGATCAAGTTTAGTAAAAATTACTCTTATAGTGCAGTTTTCGTGCAAGTGTCAGGGTTTGTTTGTTTGTTTGTTTTTAACCTTACTTGGCTTAAATGTACTTACCCCCAGCCAAATGATATTGCAATCTTTCTTTCCTGAGCCTGACTCACGGACAGACTGCTTTAGGCAATTGTGCCTTACCTGTTATATCTTTCATTTAGTGCCTATTATTGCTCTCCTTCACAAAAAAAAACATCCCTAGGCAGGAGATGTAAACCATATATATTTTTGGAAGAATCAAAAAGTTATTAGTTCAAGCTGTTTGGAAAATTGTGATTAAATGACTATATCTGAGATACTAGAAATGAGCCCACTTTTACCTTGGAGAGGCAATCATTCTCATTAATCCCCTTTTTGACTTCTATATTTATGCATATGACTCTTCATATTTATCATTTGTGCTTTAGATGTCTCTTAAATTCCATTTTATTCTCTTTTATTTGGTGAGAGATAGTAGAGTTGTTGTTTTTTTACTCTAATTAAAAAGAGAGCATGTGGGGAAGCTGGGATGGCTCAGTGGATTGAGAGCTCGCTTTGCACCCCTGGAGACCAGGGATCGAATCCTGGCTCTGGCCCAGGTGGACCCATGTGCTGAGCTGGGGTGTGCCCCCAGTTCAGTTCTTGCTGGGGCCTATGTGAGAGGCTCCCAGCCCAGTTCCTGCCCTGCGCAGCCCTATGCCCACCTGTGGAGTGAAACTACCGGTATATGGAAAAACTGATACTGTCAACTATGGAGACTGCTCTGGGCCCTCCCCTTTCTCTCTCTCTCTTTCTGCCTCTCTTTCTGTCAAAAACCAATAAAAATAAATCTTTAAAAAAGAGATCAAGGAATTTTATTCCATCTTTAGCAAAACATTTTCTTTAGTATATAAACAATAGCAGCTAAGATTATTAATATAATTTAATAAAAGCTTTATCAATATTCCTGTTGTATTTGTACTCTTAAATCTTATTGATGAAATTTTTTTTAATATATTTTTATTTATTTATTTATTTATTTTTGACAGACAGACAGAGAGAGAGAGAGAGAGAGAGAGAGAGAGAGAGATACAGAGACAGAGAGAGAACTGAACTGGGGGAGCTCCCAGTTCAGCATATGGTTCCGCACGGGCCGGGGCCAGGATTCGATCCTCAGTCCTCCGCGCTGCAAAGCGAGCGCTTAACCCACTGAGCCATCCCAGCTTCCCCATGATGAAACTTTTTTATTTTATTGTTTTTGACAGAGACAGAGAGACAGAGACAGAGGGGGAGGGCCCAGAGCAGTCTCTATAGTTGTACGTCATCAGTTTTCGATGTGGTTTCATTCCACACAGGTGGGCCAGGGCCGTGCAGGATGGGAACTGGGCTGGGGGCCTCCTACATGAGAGGCATGCCCCCTCAACCAGGTGCAAAACTGGGGGGGAGGGCGAGAACAAAACTGGGGCCCCCCTACATGGGAAGCACACCACAGTTCAGCATATGGGTCCACATGGGCCAAGGCTGGGATTCAATCCTCGGTCCCCAGGGCTGTAAAGTGAGTGCTCAACCCACTAAGCCATCCAGGCTTCCCCTTGATGAAATATTTTAAGAGACAAAATAAAACAGAATTCATGCCATGAAGGTAAGGGTCTTGTGTTCTGAAAGCATAAAATTGTTATTCTTCAAAACTGAAACAGTGGAGAACAGTTTGAAGTTGCCATCTGGAGTAATAATAAGCTCAGTAAGATAACAGATGTCAAGGCCAGTTTCTAGTCAAAATCAAATGTAACAAGTAACTGAAACTTTCACTGGGGGACAATTTGTTTTGGGAAAATTTTTTTACTTTCTAACAATTACTAATTTCTCCTTTGTATTGCCCACATTGCCGGAAGAACAGTTATCATCTCCCTAGATGATATTCTTATTGTAAAAAAAGTACTGTGTTATTAAAGACAGATTGTTGTTAAATAGATCTCCCTTCTGTCATAATCTCTTTAATTGTTGAAAATGAGTCATTCGGGAAGTGGAATTAAAGTGAGGTGATTATTGCAATATCTAATTGAATAAAAATTTCACTTAATCTTTCTCTTTTTAAAATTAATTTGGTGTCTTTTTCATTGTTGTGTTTAGGTTGAATAATCTTACATTTTTTCTAATATATCACATATCTTCATATATTTAGTTTTAATCATGTTTTTGTATATTTTTACAATCTTACTAAATTAATTTGTAAATTTCTTTGATGTATCCCAAACATTACTTAATACATTTTTTCTTCCCCACAGTTTTGAACTTTGGTAAAACTAATTGAAGTAGTATTTTTAATTTTTTCTCAAATATTTTAGTTAGATTGAAGCTATAAAAACAACCTATATATGAATACATTTGTATGAAAGTAAATTCATCATTCATTTACACATTTCTTTCTGTGATATTAACTGAACATGTGCTACATCACATCCAAAAGAAATGACATATAAAGTAAATAAAAATAATCTGCAGTATACAGATATTAAAAAGTCCGTGAGTATCTTTGAATCTAAACTAAGAAGATAACTAAATGTGTACCTAAATGTAAAGTTTATTTTTATTTCTTTTTTGACCAGCCTTTTTCTTATTTGGTGCCTCTGTGAAGGTCCACAATTCAAGTCCGTTTACCAAATACCGAGAGAAAAATGTACTATAACTGAGTCATTTTATAAGTATAATTTTATATTGAGAAGTATAAAAAATATTGTTAATGAATTTTTACTAGAGACTTTTCATAAAAATTAATAATTAGCATTCTTAACATTTATCTGAAAACCAGTAATGCAAATATAAATCAGAGTACCATTAGTTTTAAATCATGGTGAGGTTACTAGTATGAATAGCTAATTCACTAATTCACCTACGTGAATAATGAGCTCAATTATTTGTACTGTTAAAGAGAAACAATAGGGGGAGTGCAGTCTCAGTGTTGTATATTTTGAATTTCAATTTTAATATTATACAATAATTTTGCAGTAGATTTACTGTCCTGATTACATTTATCTGTGATTTTTCATGAAATTAATTAACTTCCACTAGTTTAATTATTAAAAGAGAAGAAGAGGTATGCTCACTACTGGAAGAAGCAGAATAGGATTAATTTTTAATAGTTTATATTAAGAAAATCACATTTGTATTAATAAGGGTCAAATTAGTGCAATTTCTTTTGGCTCAAAAGCGACACATGATGAGAATATTCTATGAACCTATACATTTTTCAGGTTAATGAATCACTATCCCTTGCTTTAAGCTGTTCTCAAGTATTTGTAAATTTCTCCTGTAACACTTGCTTTAGAGTAGTAATTTCATATCAGACACACTCTTTAAAGTAACTAATAAAATATATGAATTATTATTTTTTTATAGCTGAACTTAGTCTACTTAATTGCAAAAATATGAAGAATTAAATTAACTGAAAAATAACTCAGACATTGTAAAATTATCTTCTTAAGGATATTCATTTCATGGAAGAGCTAAAATACTTTAAACATACAGAACATCCCCATAGCCCTTTACCTTTTACTGAAAATTCCATTTGTTGCAATGTCAATATAATTGAAATAAGACTATTGAACTTAGGAATTAATATAGTGGTCTATATAAAAGCTCTACTTATTTCTAATTAACAACAAAATGTTATAATTTCTGAGTTATCAAATTTTAACTAATAGCAATTAAAATTATATATTTTTTGGATTTTTTTGGATTCTGAGTATGCAGAAGTGTTATATTTCTGCGCATACCTGTGCTTTGCATGAACAAATCCATTAACTATTGAACTTACTGAATTATATCATACCCCAAAGTTCAATAGGAAATTTTCTATTGGTGTGGTGAAAATACATATCCACCAGGTTTGAATGAGGTCAGGTGTTGCTTGTTCAGTATCTCAAGCCCAGAAAGATGAGTTAATTCTTCAAGAAAATGATACCGAACTTGTGTCAAATTCAGCTTCATTGATCCAATAAGCCACAACACTTAAAAACAAGGTTATCAGGAAAATTTTGGATGCTATTTATGTTTTTGAAAAAGGAACAGTTCAGCAGGTTGATGAATAAGATCTAAGTTGTCCAGCTAGAGACACACCACGATGTTGAATGATTCCTAAGACCTATCCATGATATTTTAAAGATGCAATACAAGTCATGAATTGCAGGGGGAAAAATGGCAGTACAAGAGGCACTCCTGAAAAACTTCCTTGGAGGTTACAACTAATAAAACAATTATAATTCAATGAATGATTCCCTATGCAACAAACAAACACAGCTAAGAGACCCACTTGTTATATCAAAGTACCTGCAGGTGGGCAAAGCAGGCAACTGATGAGGAAGAAAGAGAGTGTGAAGACATGGGCTGTGTGCAGGTTCATGTTTAGAACTCTGTGGCTGGGGGAGGGAAGAGGAAAAATTTGGTGGGTCAGTATTCTAGATCTCACCTGATTCACAGGACAGAAAAAAAAAAAAGCCCAGGGTAGGGGCTACGAGATACTGCAGCTAGACCTCATTTTGGACCCAAAAAGTGCAGGCACTGGTGCTGCTAGATGCTGCAACCTGACTTTACTCTGGTTCTGAGAGGAGAGAGAGTAAAGAAGGTGGTGAGAAGCTGCAGCCTGACTGCTCTCTAGCCTGAAAAGAAGGAGAGAAAAGGCTGCAAGTGCACTTCTCAGGCCATAAGCGGTCATGCCAGTGTAACCAGCATATGAGACAGCTGATCCTAAAGTGCATGACAGAGACTTTGGGACAAAACGAATATGGAAAAATGTAAGCCTGCATTGCCCACACAGCCTGCAGGGCCAGGTAGAAAACAAAGGCACAAACCCTGGTTGCCCTCCCCCAGACCTCTGTCCCTGTATCTCCTCTTGGCATTAGCAATGAGCCCTGGAGGAACTGTAGCAGAGAGTGTTAGCTGAATGAGCAAAATATCTACAAACAGACAGGCTGCCAGAATGGAAAAACACAGAAATACAACCCCCCCAGAAAGAAGCAGCAGCAGCAGAAGAGCAGAAAATCACAGTAAACAAGTTAGAGACATACAACTTATTAGATACAGAGCTCAAAACAATGATTATTTTGATGCTCAAGGAACTTGGTGAAAGTTTTGAACAGACAGCAAGCATAAAGAAAGACACAGAGACCATTATAAAGGACCAGAAAGAATTGAAATTTATAATAAAGAATATAAAGAATAGAATAGAAGGTATCTTGAGACTAGAAGAAGCAGAAATGCAAATCAGTGATTTGGAAGAAAAGGTAGCAGAAAACACCCAATCAAAACAACAAAGAAAAAAAGAATCCAAAAAAAAAAAAAAATGAAGATAGTGTAAAATTCCTCTGGGACAACATCAAGCGTAACAACATTTGTATCATCAGAATACCAGAAGGGGTGGAGAACGGCAAGGCATGGAGAACTTCTTTGAAGAAATAGTGGCCTAAAAGCTTCCCTAACCTTGCAAAGAAAACAGTCATACAAGCCCAGGAAACACAGTGCATCCCAAACAAGATGAACCCAAACAGGCCCACACCAAGAGACATCAAAACAAAAATGGCAAAAGTTAAAGACAGAGAAAAAATTAAAAGCAGCAAGAGAAAGCCAAGTAGTAACTTATAAGGGAACAACCATAGGACTCTCAGCTGATTTCTCATCAGAAACTTTGCAGGCCAGAAAATATTTAATGTGATGAAAACCAAGGACATACAACCAAGATTAATGTATCCAGCCAGGCCATCGTTCAAAATTGAAGAACAGATAAAAAGCTTCCCAGACAAGAAAAAACTAAAGGAGTTAATCACTACCAAACCAGTACTACGAGGAACGTTAGAGGGAATTCTTTAAGATGGGGATGGTGAGGGTGGGGAGCAAAATTTATGAATAAAATTGCAATAGCTACATATATATCAACAGTTACTTTCAAGTTATATGAATTCAAAGCTTCAATCAAAAGACGTGGAGAGTATCACAATTAGTGGAGGGTCAAACAGAGGAAGACAGATGCAAATTCTTACCACTTATAGGTAAAATTCAAAGAAGAAAATAAAAAAGTGGAACAGGAACAAATTCATAAATATAAATATCATTTAGTTATTGCCAGATGGGAGGAGGGTGTGGGAGTGAGTAAAACAAGGGAAAAGGATTGGGAAGTTTAGTTTGATTCTTACAAAGCAGTAGTTATAGGGATGTACAGTATAACATGGGAATATAGTCAATAATTTTGCAATAACTTTATGTGTTCTCAGATGGGTACTAGATTTATTGGAGTGATGGTAGGAGAGCTGGAGGGGTGGGTGAAAAAGAGGAAGAATCAACAAGTACAAATCCATAGTCACAAAACAAGAAATTACAAATAATTCTTCCATATCTGAGATCTTATTGTCTATAGAAATTTGATTTAGCACTCTATTCTTTGATTTTTAAAGCATTTATTTAGAAACTCCTTGCTTCACATTACTAGAAGAATATCAAAAGATGAAATGGACATTTACAGTGAACTGCATGTGAGTGGTTGATGAAATAACCACTGTCCCTACTGTTTGCAAAATATTGTTAAGAGTTTAGGCTTCAATATTTTTTATTATACTTGTCTCTTTGAAAAAGTTGGTTACCCAACTTAATATTTTGCACTCTATATCTAAGTTTACATAATTTAAGAATTACTTAATCTATCAATATTTAGGAAAATGTAATCCTTAAAGGCTTACTTAACACACTAGCAGAGAAGAAACACAACTAGGTAAACTGAGAGACATTATACTCACTAATCATTTTGTTGAGCTTCATATTTGTATAATACTTTTTCTTTAAGAAAGCTCCAATGTTCTATAATCACTTCCTGTGGTATACACACTGCTAAATTAATATATTTTTGTTTGTCTTCAGCAAAGACTACCAATCAGTAAATAAGCTATTTTCAAATATCTTCTACAGAACAAGTGGTCACTATTTTCATAACTTTAAATAATATAGATGGGTAAAAAAATGTCCTTTTCAAACTATTTCTCAATTAAAGTGTATTTTTGGAGAAACTTTCACACAATATTCTTTAGGAAAAATGTATGCGTTAACATCAATAAAAATAAAATAAAATAATTAATTTTTTGTTTCTTGTTTTGTAGCTTAGAGAACAGAAAGAAAATGAGCAGATGGCAGGATAGCTCATCAGTGGAGCACTTGCCTCACAATCACAAGGTCCAGAGTTCAATTCTCAGCTCTGGCCCATGCAAACCCATATGTTGAACTGATGTGCAACTGGTAACCACCAGGAAGACTTGTCAGTGAAGGTTCTTGTCTCCCTTTCCGGAAGCCCCCAGTTTGGTTCCTGGCCCACATGGCCCCACAATCCACCTGTGTGGAGTAAAACTATGTCACAACTAATGATGTGCAGCTATGGAGACTGTTCTGGACCCTCTCCACCCACCCACCCCCACCCACCCAACTTCTCTCAAATAATAAAATAAATATTGAAAATAAAATAAAACAGAAAAAATATGAGGGCAGTGGATCTTAAATGATTTCATTTGATGCATATTATTCTTTAACCAGTAATGCAGATATAGCATAGTTAGATAACTAGTAAGTTGATATAATTCAAAGTAATACATAGGAAAAAAAAAAGCTTTCAACTGATAAGAAGAAAAATATAGGAAAAAAATAATAATGAAGAAAGTCAGAGAATTATTTGACTCAGCACAATGTTGTAGGATTTAAAATCTGAATTTAGATATCCAGAATGACTCCCACTGCATATGAGTACTCTGTTATGTCCCAAACATAGATAGAAATTCATTTCTCTAAAAATATAAAATTACATAAAATGATCAATATTTAGAAAGATGAAATAAATTTGGATTTTTCAAATTATTTTTTATATTATAATTTGTTTTATAAATGTCTTACTAAGTCTTTAGGTTCATTGAGTTTTACAGTGCAATAATCTCTCCCCCAAGTCATAGTTTTCTTTAAAATATTTTAAGTGCTTCAAGGTATAGTTATATTTCCAAAAATACAATATTTTAATTAGTTATTTGAAGAAATGTTTACTTTTCACCTTTAGTTTAGTGATCAACAAAATTTGTGACACATTGAAGGTACTCCTTCCAACAAATTTCCTTCTAACAAATACTCTCCTACAAAACCATAAAATAGATAATAACATTGAGGAAATAAAAATTGATTCATTACTATGCTTTAATCCATAGATACCCTTCAAATTTCACCAGTCATCCTAAAGATATTCTTAAGAGAAAAACAACATAGTCCAAAATCATGTACTGCATTGTTTTTTAGGTTTCTTTAGTATATTTTGTTGTACTATTTAATTTAATTTTATTTATTTTATTATATTTATTATTTTACTTTTTCATCCTGCAATTTTTTAACCCTTTAAAAGGAGTTTTATTGGTGGCATGCTATGTAGGCATTAACCTTCTCAAAAAAATACTAAATCCCTTTGCTTAGCAATTTTTATCAAATTTATTTCTGTGATATTAGTTAATAAAATTATATAGCTGTCAAGTGCAAAATTCCATGAATACATCATTTATATATTGCACTGTGTGATCACCCTTCAGAGTCAAATCTTCTTTCCTCTTAATGCTTTAAATCTCATCTGCCAATATTTTTGAGGATCTATGTGGTAGGCACCCTTCTATGCACTGGGGAATAATATTTAGTCTACTTTTCTCTGCAACAGTTTTGAGTTTAAGTTTGTCTTGTCACATTTGAATTTTATAGAACAATAATTTAGTAGTCTGATCTTCAAATTGGGTTTGTCAAATGATTGTTCATGACTAATACAAGTTATGCATCTTTGGAATACTGCAGATATAGTATTGTGGTCCTCTGATGGTGTACTGTCACAGAACACATAATTTTGATTTGTACCTTATTGATCATACTCACGTTGGTTGCTTGATTAAATTGATGACTGCTGGGTTTCCCCAATATAATGTTACATTTGTCTCCATTTCTAATAACTATTTTGTGGGAGACAATTTCGTAATCTACTAATTTCATAATCTCCTGTCCAACTCACTTTCAGTGTATTCATTATTTATATTCTATTTGTTCAATGGGTTTTAAAGCACGTTTTTTTTTAGATTTGTTTATGTATTTATTTTTATTGTTTTGACAGAGAGAGAGAGAGAGAGAGATTCAGAGACAGAGAGAAGGGGGAGGGCCCAGAACAGTCTCCATAGTTGCACATCATTGGTTTTTCCACATAGTTTCATTCCACAGGTGGGAGGGGCTGCACAGGGCAGGAACTAGGCCAGGGTCTCACCCTGGTGAGAACTGAACTGGGGGCACTCCCTAATTCAGCATATGGATCCACACAGGCCGGGGCCAGGATTCGATCCTCGGTCCCCGGGGCTGCAAAGTGAGCGCTTAACCCACTGAGCCATCCCGGCTTCCCTTCAATGGGTTTTAAATCATGTAATCATTTATTTTGACGTTCAAATTGTATAGACCTAACCAATGAGAACCTCTTCAAACTGTTGATATGGCCCCTCGTTATTTGAATAAATATCTGTTTTTGACACTACAGAGAGTTACAGCTTCACCTTATATTGTCTCTATCCCCACTCTGGATAATCATTTTTCTAAGGATGCTAGTTGTGTTTATTGTTATTAATTGGCGATCATTGATCCGAGGCTTTCTCTTGCACAGAGACAGAGAATGTATGAATACACACTGAGAGACATATATACATATATACATATATTAACACACACTTGCTCTATATTTATTTCTATAATTATCTACATGCATTTATAAACCATGAGTTAACAATGATGCTTCTCATCCCAATCCAATACCAACCAAGGTTTATTAATTCTCATTTTTATTCTCTTCATATTTTAACCACTATAACCATGGACAAGTTGATCCAATGATGCTTAGTTTATTTAATTATTGAGTAAATGGGTCAAGCAATTTGCCATTACTGCTGCCACTCTGTCTCCCATGTGAACACCCTTTTGACTTAGCTAGAGCTCTCACACACACCTGATCCACTGCCAGCAGCCCCTCGAATATGTTTCTGACTTCTCTGTTACTTGGCTTCCCAGCCTCACCATTGAGGACATCAGTACTTGCTAAGACTGGAGTCTTCGCAGATGTCCTCCTCATTCTGTCCTACCATTCCAGACACTAACACTGTGTCAATTCCTCTTCATTTAGCTCAGACAGTAATCCTTCATAAGACAATTTATATGTGAAAATGCCCTATCAAGAAGTATAAAGAGCCTGAAAATTAGCTTACGGTATTTTGTGAACTAACAAAATTAACCTGCTTTAGTTTTATGGATGCCGAGAGAAGACTTAAGTCTCCTGAATATGAAATGAAAAACTTTAGACACATCAAGTCAGTAGCCAGAGAGTCAGCATATATGCTAGAGTTTTCTAAACCCCAATTCCCACAAGTAACATAGAGGGACAGACAAACGCACAAGCTGTGGGTTATTTTAGAGAGGAAATAATGGATAAGAGAGCAGCTCTTATTGAGCAAGCATCAAACAGCGTAGTCAGTACAAACAACTGAAGTCCCTACCCTCCAAGAAGTAAAGGTAGAAGATAGTTAGGCTATGACCTTCTTGATTTATATAGTCCTTTATAGCTAAATACAGAAACAATGTATCATGAGAGATAGGATTTGTAAGTGTGGCATACTCAGAAAGAATGGCCCACGGTAGACTGCCTCTATCAGAAATCACATCAAAGCTTGCATTTTGAAACTTCATATCAGGCCTTGTCTCAAGCATGGACAACCTTCTTATCCATGTAATACTCTGGCATTCCATGTCAGGACTCACCCATACTTAGATGCCCTCCTCACCTAATGTAAGTGCTGACTGCTTCACATGTTACTTTTTCTTTCAACGTGGATGCTTACCCTGCTCTACCCATCTCATGGCATTAAGGTGCAACTTTTAAGGTAAAGGGCAATAAAGGGGGTTTGGGGAAAGATGAGTGGTACAAATGAAGCAGATAAGATAAGGAACAGATAGGCAAAAAGGAAATAAAATTGGAGAAAGAAAGGGAAGAAAGAAGGAGGAATGTAGAAGAGAAAGGGAAAATGAGAAAGGGGAAGTTGCCCAGAGGCCTGCTTGACTAACCTGTTGGAACTGAGAGGGGTGGGTGGGAGATTAAAGAAAACCACAATGACAAAAACACAAAGACAAAAGCTAGGATCGGGAGGTCCACTGACTGCTGATGGTGGAGTAGTGGCATGATTTTATTTTAGCCCACAGCTTATATACAGCCACTCAACTTCCACATGCTAATGTATATTGTTTGTCTTAAACCTTTCTGAGACCTCCTCCCTGTCACATACTCCAAGCTAATTGACTGCAGTTTTCTGCATACTATCTCTTCAGGGATCAGTGGAGGCAAGACGCCCCCTGGACAGTCTTGCAGGATGTGGGGCCCTGCCTCTCACATCCAGCTCTCCACAGGAAGCCAATATAGTTTATATTTGTTTGAATAAAGCTCTGGATATGGTTTTGCACAATTTTAATTAAACACATTTGTTCTTTATATTTCCAAATTGTCAAATTGTCCTTATAGTTATATGAGATATATCAGTGTATGTGTGTGTGTGTGTGTGTGTGTTTGTATGTGTGTGTGTGTAGACATTTATGTCAAATTCCTGGAACCTGTGGTTGTTACTGTATTTGGGAACAAGCCTTTCCATTTTGCAGATGTGATTAGATTAAGGACTTTGAGAAAGGGAGATAATAGTGGATAATCCAGGTGGGGTGTAAATGCCATCACAAATATCCTTATAAGAGAGAGGCCGATGAAGACTAGACATGCAAAAGAAGAGAAGGTAATGTGAAGATAAGAGTATAAGATTGAAACTGTTCATTTGTTCAACAAATATTTACTTAGTAGAAACTACGTGTTGGATGTTGCAGTGAAGACAACAGAAAAACCTTTAAAAAACTATTTATTTTTAATTTATTGTTAAATTTGATGAGGTTACATTGGTTGGTAACAATTAGACAGTTTACAGATGTACAAGTCCACCTCACATCATTCATGCATCGTATTATATGCCCATCACTCAGTATCAGTTCCCCTTCCATCAC
>PVKE010023286.1:0-24792 GCA_004027555.1 Craseonycteris thonglongyai
TAGATTACTTATTAAAAGAACTTCAGTGATAGATTGGCTTATGTATATTTAGTGACTTCATTCTTAATCATCATAATGGGCTATGAGTATTCACTCTTGAAATTATGTAGCTTTAAAAAAAATGCTTTGAAAGCCTCCTAGCACCCATTTGCTTTCCCTCACTCCATTTTATAGAGGAATGTCAGATTAATCTTAAAATTAATTTTTATGTTGTTACTTCCTGTTGCCTATTGGGTTAGAGCCCCCAACTCCTCAGTGCTCCATAAAGGCTCACTGGCAGCTGGACTAGTTAGTTGTGCCTTTTCATACTCTTCTTAGACTGCCCTTGTATCATTGCCAGGCTCTTTGTTGGTGGGCACCTGCCCTACTTGCTTTCATTCTACTTTTGCTCTGTGTGGAAAGTCCTTTCCAATGTCTTCTCATTTCTCCCTCCTTTAAGGCATTCAGTCACTTTTCTTATCCCAGGTTCTTGTTCTTTCTTCATCTGTCGTAATGTGAAGTTGATAGCCAGTCTGTACCACACTTGGTGTGCTTATCTTAAAATGCTTTGTGACTGTATCAGTTTGATTGCTTACTGGTAGGTTTTTGTTTTTCATCTTTTAAGGTAAAGAAGCCTTACTACTTGCATTATTTCCAGTGGTGGCTAATGCAGGTTGTTCAAGAAATACTGTCCAATTAACACTACTTTTATTAAAAAGGTTTTTTAATACTTTACATTTTGACATCAATAAGTACTTGAAATGCTGAAATTTAACAATATTTTTCAGGAGCCAGAAAAGCAGTATTGGTTTTTTAGATGTGGGAGAGATCAAATTATCTCTTGTTGGCCAAACCTAAATGATTTGTGTGATTTTATCCTTATTGATGAAAATGTTATTAAAGAGTATTAGATACAACTATTAACAGTGCTTAATTTTATATACTGCATAACTATAATGATGCGAAAAATTAAATTTTATTTTTTTAGAGTGTATTAGATTTCAATCAAAAGAGATATTTAGTAAAGAGACCTTTAATATGAACATTTGTTTTAAGTAGTAACCATCTTACCATATAGGTAGGATAAAATTATAAGTAGTAATTACTAGATGCCAAGTTGTGATGCTGCCTAATAGAGAAATGTGAAAACAATTATAGCACATGTGGATTCTTAGAGTTTGTGGTTTGAATTAAATAAAATAGAACAAAAATATATATATTCTTAAAAATATTTATTTATTTATTTATTTATTAATTGTTTTTTTGACAGAGAGAGAGAGAGAGAGAGAGAGAGAGAGAGATAGATACAGAGACAGAGAGAGAACTGAACTGGGGAAGCTCCCAGCTCAGCACATGGTTCCGCATGGGCCGGGGCCGGGATTTGATCCTCTGTCCCCAGGGCTGCAAAGCGAGCGCTTAACCCACTGAGCCATCCCGGCTTCCCCTGAACAAAAATATTTTAACATTTGAAAATAATCTTCACATATAAGCATTGAGCAAGTGATTAAAAAGAAGGCAGGACAGTTCCTTAATTAATAGAATCGGAAAGTGAGACTTTAGGTCGTATTCCTTAACTTGGAAAAGAAGGTAAAATTTAAAACACCATCTTCTTTATTTATTTATATACTTAGTTATTTCTAATTTAAAAAATAACTGGCTCGTGATTTAACCAGTGAACATTTTCAACATTCCTTACTTAAACTACAGTTTTTAAATTAGATGGCAAGTCATTGTCTTGATTAAAAACACTTGAAAGATATGGTGTGAGCTCTCTTCTTCAAATTGCCACATTTTGTCACTTTAAAATTATGTTGAAGCTAAATGTGTTTGCTTAAACCTCCTTATTTATTTGTAGTGAATTTTATATCACCATAATCTCTATTTTTATTTATTGCTAAATCGGTTCTAAATCATAATAAAAGTATATTTTTAACAAGTCATCCATAGTTCCACCACACCCAACAAGAACCCATGTCGGTTTTTATTAGGAACTGGACTTGTTTGACCATACCACCACTAGTATTTGCGTAGAGAAGATCAGTGAGGTTTTATGATGGAGTCTACATTAAATTCACACTGCAACAAGTTCTCTGTACTAAAGAGGAATATTAGGTAACTGCTAACACACTCAACATAGTTTCTGCAAAGCTGAAGTCATGGTTTTTGTAGTGTTTTGTTGGGGTTCTTAATTTTGGGTTTATACTGAAGTAGGTTGGGTGATTCTGTGCTTACACCTTCCAGCTGAGTACAAGGGAGCATTTCATTGGCTAGCCATAGTTTTGTGAAGTTTGTTGGTTACTACTACTTTGTGTTCTTAAGTAATAGTAACAGCTAATTTCTTTTAAGAGGTTCCTCAATTTAGCATTTTATTTATACACTATCTCATATATCTCACTTAACAGTTCATAGATGATAAAATTGAGGGGTAGATGGTATTTAAATTGAGGGGTAGTTGGTATTTAAAACCAGTAAAAAGAAATGACTTCAGAGCACTTAGGTGTGCTGTACCACTCACTATATTATGTCTTAAAATAAGAAGCCCCTATTGTTTTCACTTCTATTTAAAGGGCTCTTAGTAGGGATTGATGTGATGATTGATTGTGCAAATGTGGCTTTGTATATTTTCTTTGATAATAAAATGAAAAGATGTTTCCAAACAAAATTTAGAGGTTTCCCCAGTGGATAACATTATTTGTCAACCAGTGCTTGATTTCTATTTTGTTCTCCAGAAGCCTCATGAATGCACATACTTGATATCTTTACTTTTTTTTTTTTTTTTAGATTTAGTTTGTTTTTGACAGACAGAGAGATGGGGGAGGGCCCAGAGCAGTCTCCATAGTTGTATGTCATCAATTCTAGACATGGCTTTGTTCCACACAGGTGGGTTGGGCCTCGCAGGGCTGGAACTGGGCTGGGGGCCTTCCCCATGGGAAGCATGGCCCCTCAATCCAGAGGCCGAACTGGGGGGTGGGAGGTGAGAACCAAACTGGAGGTCCTCTCGCATGGGAAGCATACCCCACTTCAGCATATAGGTCTGCATGAGCTGGGGTGGCATTCGATTCTCGGTCCCTGGAACTGCAAAGCTAGCCCTTAACCTGCTGAGCCATCCCAGCTTCCCCTATTTCTTTACTTTTCTTAAATCTTTTCTTCTACAGACCTATGGTTCAAGCTGCATAATAATGTGTGTGTATTTCTCCCAAAGATTTGAGAACAGGCACCTATTAATATATTTTTATTTATTTATTTTTATTTTTGACAGAGAGAGAGAGATACAGAGACAGAGAGAGAACTGAACCTGGGGGAGCTCCCAGCTTGGCACATGGTTCCACACGGGCCGGGGCTGGGATTCGATCCCCGGTCCCCAGTGCTGCAAAGTGAGCGCTTAACCCACTGAGCCATCCCGGCTTCCCCCGGGCACCTATTAAAGGAGGTAGTTAGGAATCTCATTTGATGGAATAGTACAAGGAAGAGTACAAGGTCTGTTGTCTTGCTGGGGAGGATGTAGGATCTTCAAGCTCTGGCTCTCAGTTTTGTAGGCCATGAAAGGGAGCAATCACTAATTCAGAGATGACTGGATTATGGGATTAACCCCACTAACCAGAACTACAAAGAGACTAATGTATAAAAACCATAGTTCAGTTTACTAATTTATAAGGAAAAATAATAACTCTCAAGCAGGCAGGATAATTGTGTTCAGTGATGAGCATGCTTGGCTACAGGAGGAAGCCAAGTTCTCATAAGAAGTTAGCTTGGTAAGCAGAGTCTGAGCCAGGAAAGTTAACTTGGATGTATTTAGTGGCTACTGTAATCAAACTACTCTATCTAGCCTAATGCATTGATTGCTTTTTAAGGATAGGCTTGTTTGAGCATCATATACCCTCTCCCTAAATGTGCTAGCTGGATAATACTGCCTATAGTCTGACTCCTTGGGTCTCCTTTGCTTTTGTGAGTCCAGTCCCTAATTATTCTATTTTCCTTTCGGATTGTCCAATCTTTTAATCTTGTTATTGCCCAATCTTTCTTTAAAGTGAATTTTGTAAACCTGCTGTGATCTGTTCTTTTCTGTCAAAAAAAGAGTATTTCCAAGTCCTTGATGGAGTAAGCAATAACCATCTCTTCATCCACAAGTCCGCATTTCAAGTTTTGATGATTGAATTTAGGTGTGGCTTAAGTGTGAAGGCTTGTTAGCTCCTGGCATTTATGCCAGTGCGTTGGCAAATCAGGATGTTTTAGTTGATGCTGTGAATGATGTTACCTCCAGAAAGGTTGCTGTTGAATTTGAAATAACAAATTGGATACTCAATATTACTTTGTTTTATAATTAAGTAAATTATAGTTAGCTGCTTTTAATGTGATCAGATTTGAACAGTAATGTATTTTAGTTGGCTCTTGAATATGTGATTGCAACTAATTCTCTGTAAGCTTAACATGTATAAATCGATTTAATTTTGCACAATTTAGACAGGCAGCCATTTTTTAATAAAGAAGGGCTCTGAGATGAACTAGGGGTGGTGAGGTGGAATGGATGTGATTTTTTCCAAATGCAGAAATGCTTGGATTTTAGCTATGAGAAATGGGACAAGAAGTGCTTCTTGCAAACAAACTCTTAAAGAAATATTTTGAATATAAGGAAACTTCCCCCATGTATTGACATTTTCAGTTACCTATTGCTACATTAACAGATTACCCCAAAATTTAGTGGCAGCTTCTGTCCGTCAAGAAATCAGTCATGGCCTTGCAGGATCCTTGTGGTCAAGATTTCAATAGCTGGGGAAAAAAAAAAAAAATTTCAGCTGGGGCTGCAGTCATCTCAAAGTTCAATTGGGGAAGGGTCTGCTTTCAAGCTCACTCGAGTTTGATGTCAGGATTAAGTTCCTCACAAGTTGTTGGGCTGAGGGCCTCAATTCCTAATGAATTGACATCCAGTGACCTCTTGTTCCTTGCCATGTGGGCCTCTATAGGGCAGTTCACAGCATAGTAGCTAGCTTCATCAAACGGAGCTGGCAGAAGAGATGAGAGGAAGAGGGCAGGAGAGAGAGGAGTAGAAAAGCAAGGCAGGAGTCAGTTTTCTATAACTTAATCTTGAAAATGACACCCCATCAGTTTTTCCTCATGTTATTCCTTAAAAGCAAGTTACTAGACCTAGCTCACAGTCAAGGGAAAGGGGATTATTACATTAGGCATGAGTACTAGGAGGCAGAGGTCATTAGGAGTCATTTCAGATTCTGCTTACCATGGAACTGAGTGGAGATAGGTATGTTTTGGAGGAAAGAAAGAAATGCTATGGTCTGTGTAAGATCCAGAGACTCTGAAGAGCTTTGCTAAGTTTGTTCAAGTATTTGGTGTACTTTCCTATCCTTCCCATTCTCAGGGCAATCTTGCAACCCATACTTTCAACCTTCTTTCTACCTGAATCTGCATACTGCTGCCCTCTTCTCCCGCCTCCTTTTTCTTTATAGCTTACAGACTTGCCTTTCAGTCCCTGCTGTTTTCATTGATAATTTGATCTTCTTGCTGCTACTTTTCAAAGCATGTGGAGTTCAAGTAATTTTGGGGCTGTTCCTAGCATCTGTTTAGGATTTATACTTATACTAATTGTTAATAAGGGGAGATAAGGTTGCCACTTCGGATCTGACTAGGGTCTTTGGAGTTTTTAAGTATGCATGCCTATGAGATTTGTTGCATCTATTGTTACTTTTTGGAGTAGACTCTACACTTTTAGCACCTTTCTACATGTTGTATTGTTGTTTTCTTTTGAGAGAATTAGGCCTGGAAACAGCCTTGCTTTTATATGTTCACCTGCTTTTGTTGGCTTTGCATGTTATAATAAGCTGGCAAGCTATAGTGAAAGATGACAGGATCCCAGAAGCCATTTTTGAAGCCTTGAGTTCATGGGCTGCTGCTTTCAGTAAGCAATTTGACAAATTATGAGCAAGACAGTATTTTGCTTATGGATTTTTCTGGAGAGTGATGAGCACCATTGTTCTCTTTCCACCATTACGTGGAGAATAAAATTAACCAAAAAGTGAGATGTCCTTGTGTTGACATTTTTTTCTTCTGGCACATAGAGAAGTTGGTGATGTATATTCCTGTTTGTTCACACCCCTTAACAAAAAACAGGAGAAAATTCTGAATGTTAGTTGGAAAGGGCACAACTAATAGGGAAAGAAATTCTATTTGTAATTTTGTGAGAAGGCATTTTTGAAACTAAAAGGAGAGAAAAGTTTAAAAACAAGAAGTCTTGAATGCTTGAGTAGTTCATATTAATTTTTGGTTTCCCTTCTGTGATTCATAGCTATTTTGTCTTGGTGAATGCCAGTGAATACATTTACTAAGAACCTACTGTATGGCAGGCATCGTGCTAGGCACTCATCAACAATACTTATAATCATCACAATAGCTTAAAAAACATTTCCTTCATCAGTGCAAAGGGAATGAGGTCCAGGGCAGTTCAGCAATTTGTCCTGGGACATCAAAGTTGTCTAGTTCAGGGCTTCCTTACTCCACTACTTAGCTATATGGTTTGGGCTCTCCCTTCCATTTTTTCTTCCTCCCTCCTCCCAAGCCTCTTAAAAGCGACCTCTTTGTTTTCCTCAGAGAATGGACCTGAGAGGTTCACCAGAAATGAACTGCTTATAATTGCTCATCTTCAAGTAAATGCCAGACCAAATCTGTCATCTGTTACGATCTTTTTGGATTAGAATATAAATTAAGACCTGAAGAGAAGAGTGGGAAACTGCTTTGGTCCAGGTGTAACCCATGTCTACCAGATAGATTTATGGAGCCTAGAGTAAAATGATCCTGAGAAACCCAGAAGTTATGTTTGGGAAGCTGAGATTCATTTTAGTGAGGACAAAGTTGAGTTATTCCTTCATTGTCATTATGTTATGGGTTACAAATTGGAAAGGTAAACCTTTATGGTTGAGGAGGAGAGCAAATATTTTGTGCTTCCTACTTTTTGTTTGTTTCTCTGAGAAATTCAACTCTCCAGGTGTGATCTTTATGCTCAAAAGCAGTGATTAAGTAGTCTCAAACACCTGAATATTTTTTTGAACTAGTAGCAGCTGAAATGAAAATATAACTAGAGGAAATAAGAGGGGTATTTTAGTAAAGCTGATGACCATAGTTAAGAATAATGGGATTCTAGTGGAATTTTACTTTGTAACTCTGGTCACTAATACTTTGATCTTGTACAAAACCTACTGTTTTGCTTGAAGGGTACTTTGCATTTCTTTGGTTGAAGCTAGTTTAAAGCTATTATATTGGTTTAGGGCCAATGATGCCCGAATTTCTAAAGCATGGGATGTTTTGTAAAGCACATTTTAATGCTTTTACTAAGTACTGTTAAAATTAGGAGTTTTATTTTCCTTCTCCTAATGAGGACAGCTGTTCTGTCTTTCCAAAATCTTGGAATAGGTTAATTATGACTCTAGAAAGTGTTTTTTTTGTTTGTTTGTTTGTTTTTTGTTTTTTTTTTTCTTTCTAGTGAGGGAAGTATTTTGGTTAACAGAATCTCTGTATATGAAGGAGGTGGATTTTGGCTCTAGCATACTGTAGTTGGGGTCTGAGTTTGTGCTCTAACTTGAGAAACTTTTTGTGGTCAGCTAGTACACATGTATGCAGAAGTGTTTTTTTAGTAGTTGTAGATACTTTCTTTTTTCAGTAAGAGTCTTAGCAAGCAGTTAGCTAATAGGTCTGACATTAGTTTCCCCCCCCCCCCCCAATTATGGCATAGATTAAGTTAATAATTCTAGATGTGATTAAAGACCTTCAGGACACATGAACATCTTCAGTACCCTTGTCTAAAAGAAAGTGTTGACTGCTGTACTTTCATCCTTTACGAATTCTTTAAAAGCATCTATTATTTTTAATTTGCAGCAGCTCTTGCCAGGTAAAAAGTTTTGGGAAACAGATGAATCCAGCAAAGATGGACCAAAAGGAATATTCCTGGGTGATCAATGGCGAGACAGTGCCTGGGGAACATCAGGTAATCTAGATCTAGCATCTGTACTGTGATTTATGCCTGTCTTAGAGCTCCTTTCCTCAGCAATTGGCAAGTCATGAATTTTACATCAGTGACATAAGCATGTCAAGCAATGTCCTATCCTACAGTATAATTGCCATGAAGGAGCTTATATGATGTAATTTATTAAAACATAACACAAAACCAAATCTTCAATATTTTATTGAAGTGCTAGCCACAGGGGAATGATCTTATTTGAAATGACCATAATTTCAGCTGTAACTTCTTGTGCTATACTGCTGTCAGCACACTTGAAATTAGAAATTCCATGTCTGCCATTTGAAGTCATGTTTATTTTTTCTCCCCTTGCCCATTTAACGTGTTATGGAGTGATCTGTCTATAATTGTGGTTGGGGACAAATCAAGCCACTAGGCATGGATGCTCTTCTGACAAGACTACCCTTGAAGAAGGATGGGGAGAACTTGTAGAGGGAGACACACTGACAGCAGAAAGAAATGACAGGTGATAAGGAGGAAGGAGACAGAAAACTCAAAAGCTGATGTCTGTGTATGTAGCACAATGTAAGAACGGAACCTCAGGTGACAGCGAGTCATCAGAAAAGATCAAATTATGTTGTTGATTTTAAAAAGGGCAGTAAAACTACATTTTGTTTTAGCAGTAGCACCAATAAAATATATTAAAAAGAAATCTTGCTACTTGAAAGGGATGAACATTAATTTATCCACTTCCCTAATAGATAAACCAGTTATATGAACTGCTGTATTGCTTTGCTCTTCTGGATCTATGAGGGGTGTGTTCTGTTTCTTTAGCTATATAGAATATTATACTTAGGGAGAAGCATGACAGGAGGTTTTGGCTCAACTGACCATGGCAGGTTTCCTGATTCCTAGTCATTGGTTTATCCATGAGACATCACTCGTAATTTGTTTGAGCCTCTGGCTGCACTGTATCATGCTTGTGTATCTTTTTTGTAGATCATTCAGTTTCCCAGCCAATCATGGTGCAGAGAAGACCTGGTCAGAGTTTCCATGTGAACAGTGAGGTCAATTCTGTACTGTCCCCACGGTCGGAGAGTGGGGGACTAGGCGTTAGCATGGTGGAGTATGTGTTGAGCTCATCCCCGGGCGATTCCTGTCTAAGAAAAGGAGGATTTGTAAGTTGGCTTGAGGAACTTGTTCCTATATCTTTTTTTTTTTTTTATCATCCCCTAAAACAAAACATGCTGGTTTAGTTTCCTTAGATATTCACAGCACTAATTACAGGGTATTAAGAAACACTTACTGAAATTAGATCTCAGCAAACACAGTAGATGTAAGCTAAACTTTTAAAAATAGAGAAATGATGTTTTTTTGGGGGGATACATTGATAGTAATATGAGGTAAGAATTGAAATCTAAATCTCAGTTAATTGGTCTACCAGAAAACACCATTTTTAGCTTAAAACAAAAAAAAGTAAAAAGAGTAGTAATTTTAAAAAGCTGAAGCTAGGGTGTCAATAGTGAATAGATTGGAAAACAGTGATTTTCCAGTACCCATGAATCCTTATCATGGATCAGATATGTAGGATCATTCTTGTTTTGCTCAGGTAGGCTTTAATTATGGAATGAATGATCTTTGGCTGTTCAAGCTTTTTCTCTCATACCCACCCAGCCTGTTGAGAAATTAGAAATTCTGTTAATTCTGTGTCTGTAAATCTTTTTGGATTTATCACTATTGACTTCTTTGATGCTAAGTTGTAGTTGGAGCAGTCTTTTCTCTTTTAAGTCTAAGCATTCTTCTTCAAGCATGTCTGATAGCCTTTCTCAAAATTAATCCTTAGGTCATCAACTTTCTAGATCTAGAAGTCTTAAGATGGAAACATGTGACTGGTTTTATATTCCCAGTCATAGATAGGAAGGCCATGAGAGCCACCCTGAATCTGCATTCCCTCCTTTTTTAGGGGGAAGATAATAGGCAATCATTTAAGAGACCTTTTTATTCCCTCAAATCTTACTAATAATTTTGTCTCTAACTATCTTTACCTTGTAGCATTTGTTGTCAATATTTTTATTGGCATACATCTGTTGTTAGGTGTCAGAGACTTGGTTCTATTTTATACTTGAAACTTCTTTAGAGTAATAGTAGTTCATTTTGGTGCATCTTCTTCCTCAGATGTCAAGTATAGTTTTTTAATACGTTATTGGACATTAAATGAATGACTGTTGACTTGATTGACCTGAAGAGAATAGTTTACATGGAGTTAGTTTTATTCTAGGCATGTCAGAGGTGATGCTTCAACTGATACTGACACTTGATGTGGCCGGAGCTTTTAATTCCACAGAAAAAACCAGAAAAAATGAAGTGGAATGAACTTCTTTAAGAGACTGGTTTGGATTTCTCCCAGCTCCACACCTAGAAGTTTGTTGTGAGGGATTTAGCCAGAAAAGGATCCTTTATTTTTATAACAACCCTTTGGAAGATGAAGGGACTAAGCTCGGGGTTTTGTCTTGGTCTTGAGCACTAACCGTACCAAAGCTGACCTGATTGCTTTTGGGTCTTTTGACCTTGCAAAGATGTGGGTCAGGTTTAGTAGCTTGTGGATCAGATAGGAAAAAACTTCTTTTATTTGAAACTTCCCAGGAGGCTGCTTGGAAGAACAAGATCTACGTTTTGGATGTGGGGAATGGGCTTAGGCAAAAGTGATCATTTGCCTGTCCCATGGGAAGAATAGTGTTACTGCTTCTCTTCTTTCACCTTATCCCCAGCTCACCTCTTTTTTGTCCTCACACTTTCCTCATCTTATGAGCTTAGATTGCTCATAGGAAATGCTTCTAATTTCTGCCTTTTACTTTTCTTCCTATAGGAAAAAAGTTAGTAACATGCGATAAGTTGTTAGTGTGGTGAACTGGAACCTCTATGACTCTTGCCATGAATTCTCTGTCATGTGTCTGATCATTTTCTATAATAATTTTTGGACATTAGCCAAGAGGGTGCCTGCCTATGTTGCTGTGAAGTTTGTAGGAGGCAAAAAAAATAATTGGAATAGGTGAAAGATATAATACTGGGATTGAATTATTATTTTGCCTGTTTTTCTCTTTAAATACTTATTTCATCAGTTAATCTTATGACAAAGTTGTACTTTTTGCATTCATTGTCTTATATTTCTATTTATAAAGGTGATTTTTATCCTTAGTTGTCTTGGGAGACTGGTGATTTTTAGCTTTCACAGTATTGTCACCTGAGGGTTTCTGACCTCAGGGTAGAGGTCAGAAATTTGAACTCTTAACAGTCAGATAATTTACTGAGCATCTGAGGTTTACATTAAGATAAATGAAAACTCTGAAAATCTGTGTTCCAGCTTCTCAGACGGAAGGTTGTGGGAAATATTACTACATGTTTTGACTTCAGTAGCTTCTAAAGGGTGATTGATATAATCAGTGACATCAAGCTACCACATTGGTATGTTCAGTATTGGTGGATGGAGGCCTGCTGATCAGTGAACTACTTTATCAGCTTTATGGTTGTATCCTGCTGATCTTATACCTAACGTGGCTTTGCTCCGCCTGTTGGTTAGGATGACATCTGACCAAAGCTCTGGTCATGGAAACCTGAATCACTTTTTGGTTGTCATGATATGCATGCATCTTCTTGGAAAAGGTGAGCTTTTTTTTTTTTTAAAGTCTAGTCTTTATTCAAAGGGTTGAGTTTAGAGGCCAAGAAGGTAGACTATCTGCTTCTTATAGCTAATTGTTTTAGAGTGCGTAATTGGTGGTTTATGGGTCAGAGCATTCAGATGTTTTTACTCTTTAGGTGGCCATATATAGCAGCATTACTACATAAGCCATGGAGAACTCTCACTTTAAGTCCCTGAGAGCTGAAAACATTTCTGATAGCATAATGAATATAGACCTCAAAGCAAGTAGGAAGGGGACATTCACAGATCCTGACAACAGATAATCCAGATTCAACATTTCAGTTAAAGGTGGTTTAGGTAATCTAATTCTACAGTGGTTATCCATATGCAGTGCAGTTGTTTCCTGGCTATAGCTTGAGTGAAGGTATTAGACTCTTTGTCTAGCTTTCTTGAGCTTTCTAAAGTTCATTTTGAGTGTACAAATGGATTCAGTTTGGTACTTTTGGCTTTTGTGATAAGAGTACTTTCAGGCTGACAATAATAATCTGACAGCAGTATTTTGTTCTTAGCACTATTCCACAAACTTTAGAATAGCAATTTTCAGAGTAGGGAAACTCGGAATACCAGTTAAGTCATAGTCAAATCATTTAATTTAATTTTTCTTTTTGTGTCTTTTAATTATTCCTAGAATAAGACAACTGCCCCCCCCCTCCACCCCCAAAAAAAGCATGGTTTCAGAATGATTACAAAATCACATGTAACTCCTGTATTTTAAGGTCACTGGGTGAAATAGCCTATCTAAGGACTGTGCTGTTAGCTTTTTGGAATACCAGCTGATCTTCAAATAGATTGAAGTCTAGCCAGTCAGAAAAGTGGATCATAATTTTATCTTCCTATTTATGGTGCCTAGGATAATGAGAAGACCACCATGAACATTGATTAGGGTGAAGACCATCCTACACTTGGAAGAAAGATTTTTTAAGAAAAAACATCATGGGAAGGCCTTTCCTGTTATACTTTTCTGTACAAACTGATGCCTTTTGACCCTCGAGTAGGCATGCACATGTAGTAATTCACTTGGGTCATAAAACTTGATGACTTGCTTTCCTAGTCTTCACTGCATTTGTTTTAGATAACCAGAGCAACTTTATTTTGTTTAAAAACTTTGTGCAGTGTAATGCAAATAGAAGCCAGGGGTTAAAGTCTTAACTGGATCTTAGTTTTCTCATCTGCAAAATGGAGATAATTTACCCAAAAGTCTAATTATGTGGTTACGTAATATATTAAAATGCTCTGTAAACCTTACAACATCTTCTCCACAAAGTCCACAGGCAGATAGCATTGTCATTACCTGGGAGTTTATTATAATAGAAATGTCGAGTTTTAGACCCTACCTATTGAATCAAAATCTACATTTTGACAAGACCTTCACATGATTTGTATGTACATTAAAGTCTGATAAATACTGCTATAAGACAATTTTCTTGGAAGTGTAAATCACCAGGAGGTTATGGATCAAATTAAGAAACTTTTATGTACAAGGTGGTACCCCTTCAGATTTGAGCTACTTGCTTTGAACCAGGAATCCCTGAGCTCTGGTTTGCAGTGTCAGGCTTTTAGATACTGACTAGATAAAAAATTAAAAAAAAGAACAAAAAAACAAAAAAAACTTTTAGCAAACTCTTTTTTAAAAAAATTTTCATTTCTGTAATAAGTACAGATACCATTCTACACATTTAAGATATGTTTTCTTTTTCCTTTTGGATCTGGCAGTTACCAGATCCAGATCAGAGGGGACCATTCTTCTTACCGTTTTTCACACCAGAAATTGAGTGGTCATATATACAGTGCCACTCTTTCTGAAGTGCACACCTTACTTTGTTCATTTGGAAGTTGGGGTGCATCTTTCAAATGATAGTATATCAAAGTTTAATTGCTAATGTTTCTTCTTTAGCAGCACATAAAATGATACTGTATGTCTTATAAATTGATGGTGTCTCAAATTTGATGAAATGTAGTTGGTGATAGCTTGATTCTGCATGTGTATATCAGAAAAATCAATGGGACAAAGGGTCTAATGATTAAAGCCATAACAGTTTTTTGTGGGGGAGGGGACATAACATGCCTATTAGTTTTGAAGCCTTGGGGGACTAGGGTGGGTGTTTTGAAAAAGGCAGTGGGAAAAAAAATGAATATTAGACAAAGTACAGCGAAGAAATTAAAAAACTTTGCACTTTAATGAATTGCCTTGTTTAATCTTTGAAACAACCCTTTGAGGTAGATACTGTTCTATGAATGGGACCTGGATTAAAACTTTGTTCTAATTTTAGTTCTCAACTATTAACATATTTCTTCTATTATGCTATACTGGCTTGTTTACTATTAATAGTTGAGTTCCTCACTAATATTTAATATGTCATTATAAATAATTCACATGGCTATTTCATACTTTTACTCATTTTTTAATATTTCAATGTTTTGACATTTCAGTTTTTGGGCATTTTGTAAACAAGGATATACGAAGAAATCACTTTTTGGTTAAAGTTACGGTTTCTGGGCTCAAGTGTGGCAAGCATATGCATAAAATACTCCCTTTTAGAAGGAAGGGAGGAAAATGACTAATTTCATTGAATATATATAACTCCTAATGTGGAGCTTTCTGATAAGATCACTGTAATTAGAGGGAAGATTAAGTTACCATTCTGACTTCACTCAGCATTAATAGATATTCCCTGAAATATCTCTTCTGTTATGTGAGGCTTTTGAGAAAGCTGAGCCATAAATGAACAGACTGTAATCTCCACAATATATAGTTTTATCTATCTGCTCTTCTCTCAGTTCTTTGATATCTAGTGATGGGACATAGTCCTCTGCCTTTGTAGATAGATGTTGGGTCTTTCAGAATTTTCTTGGCCCCACTCTTGAGATTTCGATTGGGCCTGGCCATTTGTATTTTGTGCATTCCCTGAAACCTGTGTTTGAGTACTATAGGTTTGAGTTAACAGTCATCTAAAGGAATTCTACAATAAAAAGATGCTATTAATCCTTTGTTTTTCTTTCATCTATCTAATAAACTTTTTTAGCACTTTTGTGTGCTAGGTAATATGTGACAAAAAAGCAAAAAACAAATTCTGCCTTTATGATGCTTATGGTGGACTTAATTGCAGTGGCTCTCAATTGTGAGTGCTTACTGGAGAACTGTTTATAACTTTTGTGGTATCCTCTACGGACCATTTAAATCAGAGTCTCTGGGAGCAAGCACAGACACTAGTAAATTTTAAAAAGATTATGATGCTCAACACCAACCTTACAGCCATTGCATTGTGAAAACGATAGTGTCCCTGGTAGGGCCAGATTGGCTATACACTTTGAGTTATATTAGAATTAAACCACTTAATTTGGTCACTTAAGATTTTTAATCTTTTTTTTAAATTATGAGTTATTGTTTTCGAGAGAATGAGAGAGAGACAGAGAGAAGGGCTGAGGGCCCAGAACAGTCTCCACAGTTGCACCTCATTAGTTGTGACATGGTGTCATTCCATCCAGGTAGATGTGGGGCCATGTGCAGGAACCGAACCAGGGGCCTCCCACATCAGAGGTGAGAGGCTTTGTAGCCATCCCAGTGGTTACCAGCTACATCACAGTTTAGCATATGGGCCTGTATGGACTGGAGCCGGGATGTGATCCCCAGATCCTGTGGTTGCAAGGGAAGCATTCAACCTGTTGAGCCATCCCGGAATCCTCAAGATTTTTAATCTTGATATTGTAGATAATTTTACATAGAAAACCCCGTTCCATTGTATAGCTTTTACTGATATACTACCTTTGTGTGAAATGATTTATACTTTACAAAACTCTTGCACATGCAATATTTCACTGCTGTTTGTAATTATGTACTCTGTTGTAAACAGAATGATCCCTCTTTTGTAGATGAGAAAACTAAGGCCCGGGTTTAATAACCTGTCCAAAGTCCTGTGACCAGTAAGTGTTATCAGTTGAGATAGAATATAGGTTCTGTGCAGTCTGGGTTAGTACTTTATCGAAAAATACCATATAGTATAGTATACTTATGACCCCCAGTCACCGGTGCTGCAAAGCGAGTGCCCAACCCACTGAGCCATCCCGGCTTCCCCAATATCAACTATTTTTATTTAGGGCTATTTTTTATTTACTGAACTTTTTTCTGTTAAGTAAACTTTTTATTGAAATATGGCCTATGTGCAGATAAGTGTATCAAGTCATAAATGTTTATCTTTATGCATTTCCACAAAATGAATACACCTATGTAACCATTCACATCAAGAAATGGAAGCTTCTCTTGGGCCTCCCACCTTCAAATGGAAATAATCTGTTCTGCTGAGGCATTAAACAGTTTATTCAGAGGAGAAAACAAGACCTTAATTTTTTTTTTAATTTGAATAAACTGTCTAGTATGGGTGAAAAATAGCCCATCCCAGGGCTTCCTTTGAAAATCTAGCCCATGGCAGTATAATTGAGAATTTAAGTATCAGTGGTCAAGTTTTCAGGCCAGAGTAGTACCGTAGGCTTCCAGACAGGCTGAGCATCTTCTTATCAAGCCCTTGTAAAGGGTCATTGAGGAACAATAACACACATCATTGATTGGGCGAGTGAGTCTCCCTGTCACCAGATTTCTTGCTTGTTGGTGATACTTCGTACTCTTTTTTTATCACATTTCCTTCCCATTTTTGCCCACAGACCTTTTGAACTTCTTATGAGAAATTGGAGTTGAAGTGCTCCTCCAGAACCAGTGACTTGATTTGTAGGTTTGTGGAAGATGACAGGTTTGTTAGTGGGGTGATCCTTCTGTATTCTTTTATTATTGACATTGATGCTGTCTAATTCATACAGAGTTGTGTTATTTATAAACCATATCTCTACCTCTGACATTGTTAATCTTATGATAAAGGCAATTGGAGTACGGTATCCTTATTTTAATAGTTCAGTTTTATAGGATTTTTTCTTCCTTTTTTTTTTTTGTTCATTTAGTTTTCTTTGTCATATTTTTTAAACTTCTGCCAGGCACTGTAGTTCTGGGTATATAAAAATGAATACACAGCTCTGTGAATTTTTACCTTTGCAGTAGGAGGGAGCTCTTATCTCCGGATATTTTGAAAGATCTTTGTTTTCAGAATCCTGTCATATTTTCATATCTGCTTTAGGATCTCAAGGTGGTACTCTATTGGCTGTCACTCATTCCTTTTGAACCACTAACAGTCTTACACTTTGAAGATTCCACTGTGAAAGTCACATCTCAGTGATTGCCAGAACTCTGAAATTATCTTGATGCCACATGAAACTAAGTTGTATATTCTTTCTAAGTTCTTTCTTGTGTATATTCCTTTGTTCATGTTATTCATTAAACCTTTTTCTACACTACATTTGAACAGGGAATCATTTTGAAAGTAAAATGGGTTCTGAAGTGGTAATTAAAGGTCTAAGAGTGCCAAGATACATGAGTACCCCTTTCTGGGCCAGCTATCTTTGAGAGCATCTACTTTGCATTTTCAGGCTTATCCATTCACAACTGATTGCTTCAGTCTTCCTGAATTGCTTTCACCCCAATGAAATTTGGTTGTGGTGACTGGAAATGCTGTGCAGCAGCTCTCCTCTTTTGATTGGATCTTGTCTTTTACAAGGAGCATTAATTTGGTCTAGCTGTATTTGTTTCGTCCTTGAACCAGAAGTCAGTAGTAGGGACAAGCAAGGTTGTCTCTTTACTTTTACAGAAGCAAAGGTTACTTAGACTATGCCAAGTTCTCTGCCATTTCAAGTCACTGTACCAAATCTTTTTTTCCTTTTGGAGATCAGTGCACATTTGCTTTATATGTTCAGCTCTTAACTTAGGATATTGGTAAGAAGAGACATTTAATTTCTTTGGAAGATAGGATAGCAACATTCTTGGTAACATATCAATTCTTTTAGATCCAACCTTTCAATATTCACAGTTTGAAACACTTGAGAGATAAAATCTCTTGCATCAGTGATTAACTTAACATGCCTCCATGTAGTCTCAAAATAATCTGGTATGTGACAGGCAGGTAGTGTAAGACAAACAGGTAAACAATTCTTGATAAGAATTTTATAGCTAGATTCAACAGGTTTTGAAGGATGAAAAAAATTAAAGTTAAGGATGATTGGTGAATTATTGATGTAGTAAACTGTGAGAGAGGCATAGAGTAGAACTGGGTAGTGGTGGTAATGCAAATTGGCAGGGCATATATTCCAAGATAAAATATAGAATAATTGAATTGGATGATGTCAGACCACACTTAGCACAGTGTTTGGAAATAAGGGAGGAGTTTACATAGGCACTGGTGAAGCAGGAGGTTTTTTGTTTTTAAAATAGACAACATGTTTCCAGCTATACTGTTAGCTGCCATACCTGGGGCTTATTAGGAATTATGCTATTATATAGAGTTGGATTTGAGAACAGAGAAGTGGGACCAAGAGATATAAAGTTATGGCTGGGCTTTGGGTAAAAGGAAAAAAAAAAAAGATGGGTGGGACATGGGGCATGGCAAGACTGTTCTAAATTTTGTTACATAAATGTGTGTCTGTTTCCCACATTTGGCAAGACTTTATGCAGTGTTCCCACCTCTGTGTTGTCTGTTAATTAGATTGTATAATGTCTTGACAGGGCACAGACACTATCCTGTTCTAACTAGCATTTAGTGTAGTCTGGTGTCCACAGTGGTTGCCCACTATTATTAGTTGATGATGATTAGTGAAGCTGAAGCTATTTTTTAAACAGGGCCCAAGGGATGCAGACAGTGATGAAAACGACAAAGGTGAAAAGAAGAACAAGGGTACGTTTGATGGAGATAAGCTAGGAGATTTGAAGGAGGAGGGTGATGTGATGGACAAGACCAATGGTTTACCAGTGCAGAATGGGATTGACGCAGACGTCAAAGATTTTAGGTTTGTATGTTTTACACTTACGGTTTTTGATTGGGGGCTATGGGTTTTTGTCTTGATTTAGTTTTTTTTTTTAATTTTAATTTTCTTTTTTCCTCCTTATGTGTCCTTTTTAAGAATTGGGTCTAGTATAGGCCATACCACAAAGGTTGTAAATTAACTGGCAAGGTGAAATTTTCTAAGTGCTGGCAGTCCTTGGTGCTTTGCCAGAACAATAGATTTTGCATTTGTATAGGGCTCTACAATTTGCAGATTGATTCCATGAAGAGCATTTCATGGTTCTTAGATATGAAAATCACCTGGAATGGGTACCTTGAGATTTTCCCCAAGTTTCTCCCAAATCATCATCTTGGGAGAAACCATGCTTACTAATGGAAGTTTGTCATATCTGTGTGGTATATTAGAGTTGAGGGGAAAAAAAAAACAGTTGAGAACTTAACTTCATTTGAGACTCATTAGTTTGCTTTGAGGTAGGTGGGTCAAGTATCATTTTCCTTATTTTGAAGAACCAGAGATTCAGTTCAAGTGGCTTTTCTTAATCATGTCCCTTCCATGGATTTCTCTCATTCTGTCTTGGGTCATGATTGATGCTGGTTGTACCCTATAATTTAATATACACAGTATTAAAATGATACTGTATATTTGTCTTCCACATTTGGCAAGTATTCTTTATTTATGTAGATAACCTTTAGTGATGGTATCTAATTTTAAAAATATAAAAATCTTTGGTCAGTGATATACAGATAGAGAATTTAATTATAAATAATTTTAATGTTTGTCTGAAGCTAATATGTGTGTCTAAACACACACATATCTCTTATCCTATCATTTACCAAAACCAACATTAAATATATACAGAGGGTACCAAAAAATGTATGCACATTTTAAGAAAGAAAGAATATTATATTAAAAATTGTAATATTTAATATATACCAAAAGCAAAAGATGACTCAAGTTATATTTGACTTTTGCACTTACAAGAGCTTACCATCAGTCAGCATCCAGATACTTCAGATTATGGTGAACTACTTACTGCTTGAGCAACGTTGTCCAAAGGTCTACCAATGTCCACTTCTATCACTACACATACTGTTTCAATTTACCGTGAGTCTGGAACTTACCATATATGTGTGCAGTTGTTAGGTGGGTTGGAGGTTTGGTTGCATACTCAATGCCTCCATTGTTGTACCGTATTTTCCAGCGTATAAGACGACCGGGCGTGTAAGACGACCCCCTAATTTTACAGTTAAAATTCGCTGTATAAGACTGTAGTCTTATACAGCGAATATAGGCCTAAACCTGTGTTTTAACGTCTTATACAGCGAATATAGGCCTAAACCTGTGTTTTAACTGTAAAATTAGGGGGTCGTCTTACACGCCCGGTCGTCTTATACGCCCAGTCGTCTTATATGCCGGAAAATACGGTACTTCCACAATGCTCTCGAATTTCAAATACCACTTCAAAATGGTCTTGTTCTCCTCAAAGGACAACCATGCTTCTGCCATTTCCTTTGACTGCCCTGTCTGTTGCATGACACTAGCATTCATTTGCTAAATGCCATATTTTGAGCAAATGTCATACTACACATTGCTGTCATCATATAATTCAACTTCCAAAAGTAATGCATAGATAACATCTCTTAAAATGTATATACATTTTTGTGGCACCCCCGGGATTTTGGATCATTGTTTATAGAACATTATTGAATTATTTAGTATTTCTAATCTAATTTTTGCATTTGTGAATATAAAGAATAACAGCGTTTCAAAAAAATTTGAGGCACAGTTATAAACATTTACCTAAGGTCTTTCAGATGAGTGTGGGTAGCCTCTCCCATCTTGAATCTCAAGCAGCCTGTAACAGAATTTTGTGGTATTTGACTTTGGGACAGGTGATGGTAGTGGTAAGGGCATGTGTGTCAAGAAACATCATAATAGCTTAAATTTGTATCAGCAGTAGGATTTCTTTTATGGGTGAAATGTATAGAATATAGTCACAGGCTGCACTCCTCTGACTAGGCTATAATATTATTCTATAGTAGTCTGATCTGGAATCTCAGTCCTGCTGTAACCCTTTACGTAGGGTAATCACGTGTCTTTTGATTCCCCAGGATGGTACTTGTTTATACCTTTGTCCCAGGATATGCATTAGTACCCCTTTTTGCTCTTAAGAGTGTCTTGGCTTGGATGATAAAATTATATCGTTACATTATTTTTAATTCTTAAGAGCTGTCTCCTTAGCAGGGGCATATTCTAAACAGTGAATTTATTTTGTACTGTTTTGTAATGGTCTGCTTCTTCCGGTCTTTTAGAAGGGTGAAAGGGGAGACAGTTTTAGCATTGTCAATATACCAAAAAAATTTCACCTATCTAACGTTATTTTTTTTAATAGGATCATTCTCAAATGTGGAACTTTCCCCTTAGAAGCTACTTTCCCATTATTTCTATGTTTAAAGAGTAGATGTAACTTGAGTGGGGGGGGGGGGCGGGCATATTTTACCATCTGCACTTTGTGATCTCAGCAGTGATTTTTTCTACTTCATCCAGTGTTCCTCAAATCTGAGTCCCTTGATTAAAGAGATTGTAACTTAATAGCAGTAAATGTAAATTTAAGGGGTGGGTTGGTGTGGGAAGGCAAGCAATAGAAAAGTCATTTTATAGGCTATAGCATGGAAGCACCATAGAAGCTCTCTGGTGGTTTTGTAGAAATAGTTTTAAGTACAATTGACAATAAGCTATCTTGTGGACATTGTCCTTAAACTTAGGTTGCTGTAGTGTCCCTCCCCGCTCAAAATAAGGTTTAATGCCCTTTACTTTCTCTGTTTAGCCGTACCCCTGGTAATTGCCAGAACTCTGCTAATGAAGTGGATCTTCTGGGTCCAAACCAGAATGGTTCTGAGGGCTTAGCCCAGCTGACCAGCACCAATGGTGCCAAGCCTGTGGAGGATTTCTCCAACATGGAGTCCCAGAGTGTCCCCTTGGACCCCATGGAACATGTGGGCATGGAGCCTCTTCAGTTTGATTATTCAGGCACGCAGGTACCTGTGGACTCAGCAGCAGCAACTGTGGGACTTTTTGACTACAATTCTCAACAACAGGTACTGTGTGTGTCTCTGTCACTCTCTCTACTCTCACTCCAGCTAGCACATTATTTAAGTAACTAAGAATGGGGGAAATGGGAGGAGGGTGGCGTTATTTTAGGCTTTTGATAGCCAGCTCTTCTTAACTCAACAGTTACATGGGTTTAAAAAGCCTCTGTATCTTCCCCCTTAAGAAGTTGACTGCCATGCTGAGGTTATTGGCAAGAGACTACCCTACCTGACAAGTACTTCCTTTGTCTTCTCTCTCTCTGACTAGGGCCTGGGGAGTGGATGACGTGGTGATATGTGTTATAATGTGATCATCTTGGAGTCTAAATTAATCTCTAAAGAGTAATGTGATAGTGATGCTTTTGGCTAGTTTTATTTTTAAAGTATTAAAATTGAGTTAGTACCTTTCAAAAGAGTTAGAGTATAATTAGGGGAAAAATGTATACAAGTCACTCAACAAAATCTACAACAAAATTACTTGGCTCTTTCTATTTTCATAAATCTCAGGAAAATATTGCATGTGTGCCTTCTGGTTTTGTAGGCATTGTATGACTAACTCTTGAGGTTTAGTGTCCTTCTGTTTAATTTTGTTTTAAAGGAAAATCAGCTTTCTGAATTATATAAGGGGATCAGGTAGCCTCCAGATCTTGTTAAGTACCACGAATTCTCTCTTGTGGCTGGAAGCAGTTTGATGGGCCATGAATTTTTTGATACACCTTAATTTTTGACTGGAACATAAATACAAATTTTTAGGTTTGAAACATCTCATTTTGAATTTTAGAAATTTTTTTGCTATGAGTGAAATTGACAGGGTCTTTGGAGATCAGTTGTACCATACTGTCCCCTTAGTTGTCATAAATAGCTAATTAAAAAAAATAAATGAATGCATTTTGATTGATAGACAACTGGATAATAAAGTTAACCATATGAAGTTTACAAAAAGAAATTCCTTTAAAGGGATCTTGCGATATGTTTATTTTCTCTGCTTCTATCATATGAATATATTAGATTTAATTACAAAGGGTTTTTCCAGAGAGAATAAGCTGATAATAGTGTACACTGTTCTCCCTGTAGTTCCCAATAGATATGCTCACATTTCTGTAAGAATTGACTTTCTGTGCTTTTCTAGTCTTTATAAGAAATAGACTTTTTTCATGTTTTTGCCTTTTTTCACAGTGAATCCTCAAAACAGCAATTTTGCGTTAAGCCAGAAATTACTTCAGGTGCTGAAAATGTATTAGACTTGAGAATATTTTGTTCTGTACCAGCAAATATAGAGACATGATATTACTATGTAGACTTCAATTTGCCCAGCTTAGAATACTAATGTGGCAGTTTTTTCTACCTAAATTGAAGGCTATTCTTAATCAGGAGCCTTTAAATCTAGTTATATTAAGAAGTTTTGTCTGAATTGTTTTTTTTACTCTGTCTTTTTGCTCTGAACTTCCCTAGCAAACCTTTGAACTGTGGCCATTTTTAGTTCTTAACTTCCATTCCCAGTCTAACCTTTTGCTTGCGTTTTAATGTTTGTCTCCAGCTTCTTAAGTAAGAATGAAAGTCTGATTCTCTTTCATTTAAGTTTTCTTCATATCAGAGTTGAGATTCCCTTGTGATTTATTGATCTCTGGTTTTAAAACAATTTTACCAATTTTGGGGGAGCCTAGATAATTAATAGAACTTGAATAACAGATGTACTTTTGCATACCCACAAGCAGTTAACACGATTATAGCAATGATAACACCCATTCAAATTTATAAAACCTAGGGTGCCTTCATCATGAATCCCATTTCAGTGATTTTTGAAAGTGAACATTATCTAGTGTTAATGAATCTTAAACTGGTTTTGGATTCTGGCTTCACATATGTCTTTGTTGTTGCACCATAGGGGCAGTTTTACACAGAGATACCACCATCATGTGATGTGATTAATTATTGCTTTATCCCATGGGCCCAGAATTCTTTCATTTTTTTCATTTCTCTTGTTAATTCTTGCCTTTTTTTTTTTTTTTGGGTGGGAGGTGACAAAAATGTCTTGGAACAAGATTGATGAGGTGGTTGGTGGTTGCCAAATGCCATTGATTTCTATTCTTGCTTTTCTGAGTAGATTGTTTTACACATTTTTGTACTGGGTAACCTAATAGCATGCCTGAGACCCATTTGGCTCAAAATTCCAAAGTATCTTAAAGACCCTTAATATCTCCCAAAGGCTCCTACATAGAAGCCAGAAGTTCTTAAGAAGAAAGGATCCTCCTTCTACTGAAAATTGGTGTTTGTTATTATATGTAAGACCACCTGAGAGGCTTACCTGCTCACAGTGTCCCTCTTCCCTCCAAGTTTCTTGATCTGAGTGTTGATTACTTGGGGGTGTTTTTTATTTAAAGATTTATTTTTATTGTTTTTTTTTTTTGTTTTTTATATCTTTTTATATTTATAGAGAGTAATTATTTTATCTTCAGTGCATATTTATTTCTATTTTACTTTTGACAGATAGAGAGACAGAGACAGAGACAGCTAGAGAACCGAACTGTGGGAACTCCCCAGTTCAGCATGTGGGTCCTGCCTGGGCCGGAGCCGGGATTTGATCCTCGGTCCTCGTGGCCTCAAAGCGAGCGCTCAACCCGCCGAGCCGTCCCGGCTTTCCCCCTATTTTTATTGTTTTTTGACAGAGAGACAGACAGAGAGATACAGAGAGAAGGAGGAGGGCCCAGAGCAGTCTCCATAGTTGACAGCATTAATTTTCCATATAGTTTCACTCTGCAGGTGGGCATGGGGCTACACAGGGCAGGAACTGGGCCTGGAGCCTCCCGCATAGGCCCTGGCAAGAACTAAACTGGGGGCACACTCCAGTTCAGCATATGGGCCCACACAGGCTGGGGCTGGGATTTGATCCTTAGTCCCGGGGCTGCAAAGTAAGCGCTTAACCCATTGAGCCATCCCAGCTTCCCACGATAGATGCATTTTTCTATGAGCGTATTATGCTTAAATAAAAAATTTTTAAATGTCAAAAAAGAGAAAACCAAAAGGAAAAAAAACTCAGAAGTTGTCATGTCTGTTTCCTTTGAACTCTGTAGTATTCTGTTCCTTAAGAAAAGGAGTCACCATGTTTTACCTTTGTTATGATTTACTTGTCTAACAGCCCTTGTTAGACTTAAGTTCTTGGGGTAAGGCTTGGGTCTTGTCCTCTTCCTGTA
>PVKE010023287.1:0-24780 GCA_004027555.1 Craseonycteris thonglongyai
GTTTACAAATATCGAGCCAATTGTCTCCTTCTGTATCAATCCTTTTACTTGCCAAATAAATGTAATAGAACTAGCCGCATGTATTGCAGACCTTGTTCAGGGGAAAGCAGAAGAACTAGAGTTAGAAATTTTGAACCTTAAGAACGATATTTTGCTAAAATCCTTAATATCAGAGGACTTATGGAACATAGTCGACCAAAAAAGTTCTCATTTTTAAAAAAAGCGGCACATAAAAATCAAATCGTTTTTCGGGTCAACGTATTTATGCGAATCTTTGTTTTCAAACATGAATTTAATAAAATCACGATATAGATCTCGACTTACCGATGAGCATCTTAATAATTGTTTGCTAACAGAGTTGTCGTCATACTCTCCTAATTACCAGGCACTGGCCAATGAAATGCAATGCCAAAGATCACACTGACAGATTGGTTTTTTTTATGTTTTCTTTAATGTTTTTTAAAATGATTTTATTATATGTGTGTTTTTTATTTGTATTACGTTTTGTATATATGTTTCTTTGTGTGTATATAATTTGTACAATAAATTTATTATTTTAAAATTATTTTTATTTTTATTCTTGTTCAATAATAAATATCCTTAGAAATAGCTGGTGCCTGCCACCCTACCAATATTTTAGAATGCGCCCTAGGGTATAAAAAGGTTGGGAACCCCTGGCTTAGATGGTCACCAAAGTCTTCCAGTTCTTTGCTCTGTAAGGTCCTGTTCTGATAGGTGAAGTCTTTCTGTTCCTGAAATGGTGGGGGAAGGACCTGATTATAAGGTATCAGCTTGATTACAGAGCTGATACCTTGGTCAAAGCTATAAATACTTATTCTCTCTCTCAACTTTAGGATTAAAGTCTACCTAGGAGATAAAATGACAAATTCTATAGGTTTAGTATTACACCTGGCATTTAGTGATTCCTTCCCTGTCAGTGGATTATCCAGCATTTCATTTCCTCTTGCTCATTGCCCTCCAGTCATTTACCTGTCCTTTAGCACCTCTGTCAGCAGGCAGAGAATGCGAAACTTCCTAAAGATTTTATGAGTTTAGTTTTAATATAGTTCTCTTTAATTAAAGTATGTCAACGTGTATATTGGCGGAGGTGTAGGAGAGGTTAAATGGGGATAAACTGTTTTAAAGATGTATGAAAAATGTCAGTGCCTTTTTTTTTAAGTCAGTATTTATAATACAGGTTTCTAACAAGCCTCTTTTTATGAGCAGTATGTCCTATATTAAGCATTTTCTATAATCAGTTTATAGTTTATCATTCATTAGCTGAGCATTTCCATGTGAAATGGACTATAGGTATTGTCTGTCTGCTTGGGTCACAGTGAGATAATGAAAAAACACAAGTCTCAAAAGCCTAAGACCTTGGTCTGAATTACTTGGACAAGACACTTATTCTCTCTGAAACTTGCTTTATTTATTTGAAAAATAGGGTTAATGATACTTTGTATGCTGTGTGGTTGTGAGATTTAAAGAGTTAGTCTATTAATAGATTGAAGTAGGGGTTGCTGGGATGGCTCACTGGGTTAAGCACTCGCCTTGCAGCCCGGGGGTCTGAGGATTGAATCCCGGCCCTGCTAGACCCATCTGCTAAACTGGGGTTTGGCCCCCAGTTTTGTTATCACCAGGGCGAGCTTGTCTCCCATGCGGGAGGTCCTCACCTGGTTCCTGCCCTGCGCCGCTCCCTGCCCACCTGTGTGGAATGAGAAAATGTCAAAAACTGATGATATGCTAATGCGATGCATAGGTGATGTGATGTGGACTGGTACATCCGGAAACTGTGTAATTGTTACCAATCAATGTCACCCCAATAAATTTAACAATAAAAAATAAATAAAAAAACTGATGATGTGCAACTATGGAGACTGTTTTGGGCCCTCCCCTTCTCTCTGTCTCGGTCTCTCTCTTTGTCAAAAACAATAAAATATTTAACAGAGTTAAGTACCCACAGAGTGCAAGGTACAAAGTAGGGGCTTGAGTAAATGTGTGAATAGGATCCGTTGGCTGGTAAGCCCACATTTAGACTTCTTGTGTCTCTGAGAGGGAGGGTCCCTGAAGATGGGGTATTCCTGAGAAGAGGGTGTCGTTGAGAGGGGACATTTGTAAGAGGGGGTTGCCACTTTAATCCTTTTTTTCACTATCATCCTGATAATAGCAACTTGTAAGAGAATGGCATAGCACAGGTACGTAGTAATTTTCATAGAAAGTCTAAGCCAATTTTCTGGGGCAAGTGGAAGTTGTTTATATTACAGACCCAAAATTGGTCGGGGAGCTGAATGTTTTGAGCTGAGGCTTTGTTGTGGAAGCCGAAGGGAGGATAAGTAAATGAAGATGAGATAACGGAAAGGATTGGGTGAAAGGTTTGTCACTGTCGTCTGCTCACTTAGAATAAGAAGTTGTCGTCATTGGGGCCAGTGTAAGTGCCAGTCATTGGTAGGGCAGTATTAGATAGTTAAGAGAGAGTGCTGGGGTAGGGTATAGTATTTGAGCACCTCAGATTGAGACAGAGGTGCACTTCAGGCCATCTGGAGATAAGGTTTCAGCTGCCGTCACTTGCATTGTTGAACCACAAGATCTTGCCCAGAGATAAGACCGGAATTCTAGTACTGAATAGGAAGCATCTTAGAGATGAGCCAGCCAAACTTCTTGCCCAGCTCTGTGGCACTTTTCCACCCACATGTGTGTATATGTATTTGCAGGGTTAAAAAAATATAGGGCAGTCTCAGTGATTCTAAGACATTTTAAAGTAAGTGGTATAGCTTTCTTTTCTCTTTTAACCCCATCTGCCTCTTGGTGTTTGGAAAAGTTGAAGCACCAAAGGAATTGTAGGTTGAAGAATTATGACGTTTTCCAACTGGAAGTGGGGCTTTAGATAACCTTGTTGTACAGTAAATATGAGTCCCAGTTTGGTGGAATGGATTTACCTGGTGACAGATCCTGTACCAGACTCGTAGACCAGCTACATTCACTGTTCTGGGCTGCTTGGTCTCGTATCTTTATTCTTTCTTTTGATTTAATTTCTCTCAACGCCATGTGTCTATAGAGCCAGAAGTCTGAATTTCTGATTGTGGAGCTGATTGTTATTGCTTGTGTGTTTTCAATTTGAGAAAATATTTACCAAATCCATTAATAAACATTTCTCCAAAAATGTTTAAAGTAATCAATGAGCAGGCTTTAAGAAATCTCTTCTGTATTAAAATGTCCCTTTTCAGAGGTAAGGAAGTAGACCCAGAGGTATTGAGCTGGTTAAGGAACTCCAGGCTAGGACGCTGACTGTGCAGTAGTCAACATGGTTGACTTTTTCAGCCACACACTCAAGCCTGAAGTGCTCGGATTCAAGGGAAACAGTCATTCCTTAACTGTATTAATAAATGTGTGATACTTACACAAGAAAAGCGATAAATAAAACAAGTGCACGTGCCTAGCCTTCCATATCTGTTCACTGGCTGCTCCTCGTTCCTGGGCAGTGGACTAGGGGGTCTGACTATGTCGCACAAAGTGAACTCTAAAGAAGGCACATAAGGGAAGGCATACGATCTGTCTCCCTGATAATGCTGCTGTGGTTCTAGCTAGACAGGAACCAAGACAGGGAGGCCCGTCTCTGCTGAGGTGTCCATCTTAATGTTAGTTGACAGCCAGTGGAAAATGTTACAAGATTTCTTCAGGTTGTCTCTAACACACTTTTATATCATATGAATTCCATAGGTTTTATGTATTTAGTAAACACATGGCGCTTAATTCTCCTCATAAGCTGGGAGAAAGGAACTCTTAATGGTCTCATTTTCCAGTTAAGGAAACTGAGGCACAGAGTAGTTGATTAACTTGCTCAGAGTCACACAGATGATATGTGTCCTACCTGGGATTTGAACCCAGGCAGTCAGGCTCCAAAGCCTGTCTGTTTTTGGTTTCAGAACAAAAACATATTTGTGTGGCATTGATAAGTGTATTTTAAAACCATTTTCTGTTTCAATATGTGCCTGTACTTTGCCATTGAAGGTTATTGCCATGGCGGTATTTGACAGAGATTTCTTTTGAACTCAAGATGACTCTGTTCCCTATTGTGGCTCCTTTAAAGAAAGGTGGAAGTGATTGTGAAAAGTGATGAAGATGGTAGCACTGGAGCAAATCTAGTTTCCCCTCAGAAACACCTTCCAGTCTTGGATCCATGCTTTGTTGTCCAGAGGGGGACTGTTCTTCTGTTACTCTCTTCACTTAATCAAAGAAGAAAATACTTCAAATTTGTAATCTTTTACCAGGTTGGAAAGGACATTTTTAAAGAGTATGTGTGCTCACTTTTTGTCTTTCAACGGATTGTATTCCTTTGTAATGCCAAACAGATCACTCTGTAGCGGGGAAAAGCCTTTTCCGATCTGGGACCAGACCTAGACAGGAAGAGTTAAGTTCTCTCAGGTGCTCTGAGCGCTCTGAACACTGAACGTTGACCGGGGAGCCACATGTCTTCAGGAAATAGCTGACCCCATGAATGTAACACAATATTTTAATGAAGGAGCGAAGAGCAGCATCCCCTCCCTTTGTGGTCCAACTACATAGCACTCTGGCTGGTGGGCCAGCAGTGCTGTGTGGAGTCCAGTCACATGGTTCCAAAATTAGAAAGGATAATTAGAGACTTACAGTTGTATGTGTCCAATGGGGTCCTTTGTGTCTGGGTGCTTCTCCCTTGCTGGCCCATCATCTGATGACTGCAACTCCAATCAGTAAGTTCTGACCTGGAGGCTGTAAGGCACAAATGTTGTCACTGTGTCCATTAACAGAGCTGAATACTGTCCATTTCTGTTGAGATTGGGTTTGGACAGAAAAAAGAGAAAGAACGCAGGTACAATAATAGGACAGGAGGTTCTTTTTTGGTTTTCTGATATATATGAAACTGCTTGTTAAAATTACCTTTGTGGTGTTAATAGATATATTTTATGCTTCAGCGTCCTAGTTTTTCTTTCAGATATGGATACGGAGGAGTACAGCAAAAAAGGTGAATTATATCTGTGTGCAGCTGATATGCCTGAGGAGAGTGCTGCAGTCAGACCTGGGTCCACCCTGCATTTGATAGTTGTCCTTTTTGCCTTCCTCTTGTTTTTTTTATCCCCCTTCTCAGATAGAATGCTGGCATTTAAAAGTATCCTCTTTCTTCTTCAGCTATTCTCTCTCTTTAGTATCTTTCTGTCTAGGGAAAAGTCACATGAAACAAGGTTAATAATACAGAACGTTGTTGGAGTGTGATTTAAAAAAACTTTTTACATCCCAATATAAAACGTGCAGGCATTTTAATATGATACATAAATATTAAAACAAGAAATTAAAATAATGTGATCATAGTTAGGCTGGTGACAGAGGAAAGGATTTTGCTCTCATGCAATTGTCTTTAGAGAGTTGGCTGACCATGGAGCTCCCAACTCTTCTGTCATAAGGAGTGGGAAATGTTCTCTCATACATTCATTATTGGGTTGCTGGTGCTCGAGTCATCTCGTTAGTCCTTTTACGTTTTAAAACTTGTTCTGTGGAAAATAAGTTTTCCATTTTCTCTCTTAGCTTTCTGAACCTGTTGTAATGGTGAAAAAGTTTTTTTCCACAAGGAGTTCCTGCTCAGTAATGAGGAGTGGAGCTTCTTCTAGATTTCAGAATCAGTCACCTCTAGGTTCGGATTCTGCCTCATTTACTTACTAGGTGTGTGATCTTCAGTAAATTACAATCTGGGAACCTTTCCTACTATCAATGGAACAAGTAATACCAATCTGGTATAGGAAAGAGAAGCAGATGAGATTAATCAAGTGAGAAAAAAATCAAGAAAAGAAAATCAAGTGGTTTAACAATGCCTGGTATGTAGCAGGAGATAAATAACTGAGAATTAACAATAATACCAACAGCAGGAGTGCCCGAAGTGCAGTCATCATGACACACCACCTGCCAGCCGCTGGGTCCTCCCTTCTCTAAGCTGTCTGAAGCACCTGCTACTGGGTTTCCTGAAATACGTTCTTTTCCTGAAGTACGATGATCTGTGATAGGCTGGCATAAATAGGGGTATTTCTATCAGAAGATACGACTCGTGTCATTCTCTTTACTGGCTGCCTGGTTTGGAGTAGATTGTTTCACTTCAAGGAACCTTCGATTTGTTATTGGTAAAATGGAGATAACCTTATTGCCCAATTTACAGTTTTGTTATAAGAATATAGTAAGTTCTATTTTGTTTGGATATTCATTTTAAACCTACCATGAGTTTTGCAATAATCTGAATAATAGCCTAAGGAATATAAGAAAACAGATCAGAAAAAGCCTGGTAAGAAAAAACAGTAAGGATTTGGTGAATGTTTGAATGTAGAACAAGCTTGTCCAATTCGCAGGTCATATGTGGCCCAAGACAGCTTTGAATGTGACCCAACACAAATTCATAATCTTTCTTAAAACATTATGAGATGATTTGCGATTTTTTTTTTTTTTTTAGCTCATCAGCTACCACCATTAGTGTTGGTTTGTTTTATGTGTGGCCCAAAGTAATTCTTCTCCCAGTGTGGCTCAGGGAAGACAAAAGATTGGACACCCCTGATATAGAATATACAGGCTGAGTCAAAATGATTGTTGAGAGTTCAAGCATGGATGACTTTAGAATCAAGTAACAATCATAAGAGCTGGGGAGAGCACCCAGTAGTGGGGGCAGTTGAGACAGTTAAATTGAAGAGTGAGGGTCCCTCATGTGCAAATGCTGGTGGGAGTGTGGGGTTGAAGGTCAGCTGGAGGGACTTAGGAGCCACCACTTAGTGGGGAGGCTTGCAGCTGTGGGCGTGAGCATGATCTGGAAGGGCCAGGAGGGGGCTGAGACTGGGCTGGAGGAGCGCACATGTAGGACTGCTGGTGTTTCTAGCTCATTGGTCTTCGTAGAAAATGTGCTCTCTGCGGTGAGTTTCCTGGCAGCTCTTCTGTGCCTGCCTCCCTTCTCTCATGCTGGCTTGATGGTCAGGGAGCACAGCGTGAAGAAAGGTGCTCTGGTCATCAGTGGGCTTTCAGTCCCTCTCAGATAGGCCTGACTTTTTGGGCTCTGCCTGATTGTTAGGAGCCTCTGCTATAAATTGGTGATGACTTCAGAAAATGATCCTGGACTTGAGACAGGGTTTCCCAGAAATATTCTAATTCTGTAGTGTAAACCTTAAAACAAAGTAATGCCCTGGATACTGGTTGATATTGGTGTGAAGAGTGCTGCGGGGTGCTGGTTACTAAAATACCTCAAATGATAAAGGGCATTGGAGGTACAGTAGACTCTCTGTTAATAGAACTCAAGCAACCAACACTCCCAAGCAACTGGCAGAATGTTATTGTCAGTTACTTGAGAATTTCAGTTGCCTGAGTTCTGGTTAATGGGGAGTCTACTTACATTTATCCAGCATCTACCAATCCTCATGGGTACCAGTTAACTGAGAGCCCACTGTATGTGTTATTACAAGGAGAATCCTAGCACTAAACAAAAACTGGATTGGTAGTTAATATTACATTTTAACTGGATGACACAGCAACTTTTTTATTTATGAATTAGTGTAATGCAGCAGACTCAGTTTACTGGCACCCACGGGGATTGGTGGATGCTGGATAATTGTATGTAGTCTCTCCATTAACTGTAACTCAAGCAACCAGCACTCTTAGGCAACTGTCTACTGTATTTAACTTTTAAAAGCAGCAATAACATTTCCTCTCAGCAGAGGTCACTTAAGATTTGCAACACTGGATGAGAAATGTTACCCATTAATCCATGGTTTGGGGAAGAAAAAAGAGATCTCCAAATAAGTAGTTCTTTGCACGTATTTTACATAGGAATACCATTTTATCAGAACCCCAAATGAGTATGTTTCCAGTGCCTTAATCTTGTTTTTCTTTTTTTCCTGTGGATCTCATAAGCTTTTTATAAACTGAACTGCAGAGTCTATATTAAATTGGCTGAGCTCCTCACAGAGCCTTACTATTCAGTACCTGAGTGGCCATGGTACAAGGGAAGTTAAATATAATATTTCTCATGACTGCTAATGAGGATTAATATTAAATTCTATCTAAACCAGTGTTAGGTAAATGCTTTGAGTTCATAATACCCACACCTGGTATGCTATTTCATATGCCTTTGCCTAAACCTTCATCCTCAGGTATTCTGCTGGTCTCTGAATCTGGAATTATCTTAGGAAAGCTTTATAAATCACACACACTAAGCTACTGAGATTTTTAATCTTTCTACTCATCATCTTGCAACCCAGCAATGTAGACTTGGGAGATTGTTATGAGTGCCAGGATCTCAGGCCCCACCTCTGACCTACATTAAAATCTGCATTTTAGAGGATACCCAAATGGTTTACATATGCCTTGACATTTGAGAAGCACTGGTCTAGAGTGGTATTCCATGGACCAAATCTAAAGCAGGGAATCTCTAGAACAGGGCTGTTCTCTAACTTGGCTGCACATTAGAGTTATGTGGGAGCTTTTTAAAATGTTGCCTCGCTGGGCTTCATCGCTGGGACATCTGATTCTCTTGGTCTAGGGTGGTGCTGGGCCGTGATAACTTTAAAAGTTCTTCCCATGTGATTCTGATGTTCAGCCTAGGTTGTCAGTGCCTCACCTTACAGCTTGTTAGAAATGTGTAACAGACCCCTCACCCCTGGCCTACTGTATCAGAACGTGTATTATTACAAAATCCAGGTGATTCTTAAGTGCCATATTTTTTGCAACATAAGACGCACCTGACCTGCCTGGACCCACTTTCCTTCCATGCAGTCCCTGCTTTCTGATCTGGCTGCAGGCTTCCCCACAGCATCATTAAGGTCCCCAATGTGCACTCTTCTTTGCAGTATTCGTTCCATAAGACGCACACACTTTTCCCTCCACTTTTTTTGGGGGGGAAAAGTGCGTCTTATGGAGCAAAAAATACGGTACTTTATAAAGATTGAGCAGCACTGGAAACTATTTAGGGACAGAACACAAAGCCGAGTTACATAGTCCCTGTTCTCAGGGGAGAAGGCCTGTTACAAGTCACTGTGCTGGTGCCAGGGAGAAATCTCTAAACAGCTTTATAAAAGTGTGTGGCTCTGGCTCTGAACCTCAGAATGATTCCTTGTATCATCTTTGGTATGTTGTTCATAGGGTGCCCATCCCATGCTAGAAATAAAGGGGTTGATCCATTTTTCTACTAGGAAACAGTATGGTTTTCTAGTGAAGAGTGTGGGTTCTTAAGTCAGACTGCTGTGGTTCAACTTTTGTGAATTATCTCTTCAAACCATAACTTTCTTATCTGGGCAAAGGTATAATTTACTACCACTTGATAATTACTTAAAAAATGTTGGCTGTTATCAGGAATACCAGTGCTTGAGCTGTTGTCCTCAAAACTTCTTCAAAGTCACCTGGTATGAATGGACTGTGGTCAGATTGACTTCGGGTGTTGTATATCTGTAATAATGATAGTTTATTTTATTATGTTTATAATTACTCTGTTTAGCAGCTTTTCAACACAAAGAAGGTAGCATTTTCTAGCCAAGAGTAGTAATATAAAGTCTTTAATAAGAGAAAATAAGAGGTATTGAGTAATTGTTATTATGAAGCCAAATCATTAAAGTTTACTATTCACACTCAGCATTCATTTAACAACTACTTTAGGATCCATCATACACTATTATACTTAGTCAGGTGTGGGCCTGACCTATTAGGCAGTAAACTTTTCAAGTCTGGTTTTGAGACTCAGAGAACCTATTAGAGGGTCCAGCAGGTACTGGGCACTCAGCTCTTGTTCAATGAAGAACTTAATTAGTAGCTGCTTCATAGTAGGTAATAGGTGCTTCCCAAAGAAGAGGCAGATAACTTCACAAATAACTGGTTCAGGGCCTAGAGGGCCAGATAGAAAGGCTCTGAGACTGGGATACTTAGAAGGTGATGTTATACAAGCCTCACAGAAGTACTGCTTTCAGGTGTGGGCTTGAGGGATGATGTAGACATGCCTAATGGTCTTGGTGGAAGTGGGGTAAGAACTTTCCAGATGGAGCCAAACTGAGGCAGAATTAGTAACAGCTGGTTGAATTTGGAGGTTGAGTGTTGGAAGCTAAGGGGATTATTAACCTCTTTGCCACATTCAAAAAGGTAGCCATTATGCAGTTGACTCTCTACAACTTGTGACACATTTTAGGCATAACCAAAAAGTATAGAAAATAATAAACAGTGACCTCAACATCCACTTTAAGAAATAAAGCATTACAGATAAATTGTAAACTCTGAATGCCTCCCTGGTCCCATCCCTCTCTTCTGAAAAGTACCATTAGCTGTGTGTGTTTATTATTCCTATGTAGATGTGTGTCCATAAACAATGTATAGTGTTCTTTCACACATTTTTGAACTCTATATAAGTGCTATCTTGTTTTCTTTTGTAACTTGCTTTTTTCCCCTGACATTTCAAATTCATTCTTATTGATTCATAAAGCCCCAATTTATTAATGTATTGGCTGTATAGTATTTATTACATGAATATGTATTAATGCTGTAACCTTGCTATTTGTGAACATTTTGGCTGTCTTGTATTTTTGTTACCTCAGATGGTGTGGTAGTAAGTATTCTAATTCATGCCTTCTTGTGCATAGGTGGGAGAGTTTCTCTAGGATAGGAATATATTTAGGAATAAAGTTGCTAAACTGTAAATTACCATTTTGGGGGTGAACCAAGACATTATTAAAAGGGTGTACATTTTCCTTGAGACTATGTCACGTTATCTACTTCTATTTATAAAGTAATTTTAAGTTATTTTACCCCCTTATCTTTACAACTCCCCTGCCCCAACAACAATAGAAGGGGCCCAAAGAGAATGCCTGCGAAGGAAAATGAAGTGAAACCAGTCTCCTTTCCCTTTAGGAGCACGGGTGCAGACTCTGTTATCCATTAGTTAGGTCTGGTGGCTGTCCTTTAAGATCGCCCAAGTGCTGAAGTTCCCAATTCTCAGATGGATCTGTGACAGTTGTTGCCTGGCTAACAGCTGTGAGTGTTGCCTGTCGCTTCTGGTTGTCTGAAGCAGGGTTTGAGCAACAGAACAAATGAGTGTTTTAACATCAGCAATAGCAGAAAAACAGATATGAAACAAGAAATGAAAATAGAAAAACAAATTACCAAAGATTAAGTGCGAGTTTAACACAGCTGAATTTTATATAACTTAAATGAATGAGATCAGTTTTGTTGTCTAGCTCAGTTATTCCTTTGGGGCCAGAACATGTGCGCTATAGGAAATTCTGGTCTTTAAAAATAGTACTACAAAACCCACAGTGCTATAAAAAGAAAAACAATGCTGAACTTACATTTTTTTAATGATGTTGGACAAACTTCTCTTTCTCCCCTGAGCAGCAGCCCCACTAAACAGAGGATGACAGTTGTCCTTTCTCCCTGCAGTCACTGCTGCCTGGCTTCTAAGGAGTTAAGCTGGAGGCTTGTGAGGTCCTGTGTGACTTCACTGGCTCTGGACTTTTGAAGCAGATGTCTTGGAGGGAAGCTGCCTGTTTAGAGAGGAGGCTGGGCAGTGGGGGAAGTACTCCTTCCACTTTTTTCAAGTTCTTATTCCTCAGCCCCTCAGGGATATAGTGGCATTCTGGGAGAATGTCACTGCAGAGTCAGTGTGTAGCAATTTGTACTTGCCACAGAAGCAGCTGTAGAAGTCCATTAAAAGAGCCTTTGGAAAAGAAGGTTTGCTGAATAGATGGAACAGGAGAATGCTCTTTGTATTCATGGAAGAATTATGGGCAGACTGTTTGCTGGTAGAGGTAAACTGGAATTCAGTTTATTTTCTTTGTCTGGTCCTAGGCAGTGCTGGATTATATTATGATTGCAAATTCCTTGGATTTTAAACTGTTTGACTTCAAGTGAAAAACATTGTAAGAAAGTCTTAGAAACTTAGGAGAATGATAATTCATATAGATTTTTTTCTGCATAAGGATGATGAAAAGGAAGAGGGTGTCTGTACTACTGCATGCAGATGAGATTTTTTCCTAGTGGCATGGTGCTGCTCTTTGAGGTGGTTCGACATAACTGGGTGCTCCTACACTGTATGTGCTTTCATCTACCTTTTGTGAAACTTTGTTCAGTTCTTGGAAGGTCACCAATTTGAGCCTCGTCATTCAGTGGGGTCCATTCTGACTACAGTACAAGTCCGTCATTCTTATTTTGGTGTATCACTGCTTTCACAGGACAGTTGGCTGTGCTGTTAGGCTAGAAACATGATTTGTCTTAGAATTCGGCATTTGGTTTGAAACTTCCAAGGCTAGCCAGGTATCTAAAAAAATAAATAAGGCACAGGATTTTCTGGAGCTGAGGGCATTTCAGCGGCACAGCTTCTCTCGGAAGGCCTCTCTGCATTCGTGTTCAGCAGGCACAGACATGTGCAGGGTGGAAGGTCAGTGGTGGTGAAGAGGGGAGCGCCCATGCACTGATGTGACAGCGGAGGTGTTTGGGGTTAAAGGATTTATGCACTCCCCAGAGCCTGTGAGCACCCCAGTGCTTGAACATCCAGGGTAGTCAGCGGGTTATAACAGATGTGTTTGGGGGAATGTATTGGGTAAGTTGGTATTTCTTGCCGTGTTATAGATACTAAATTCCTAATTCTCAGTATTTTATAGCATCATTGTCTTACGTAGATCGTCCATATAAAACTTTTGCCTCTTTCTAATTGGATTTTTTTTTCATAGCTTTAATAATAAAGGACAGAGAGTGTGCTTGAATAAAAAGGGATCTGAAATGTATTCTGTGAGCTGCATAAAGTATAGTGGCTATGAGATGGGACTTCTGTGTTGCAAGCCCATTGATTTAAGTTTTATCTCTACTTACAGTTTCTTAATCACTCTTGAACCTCAGTTTCTTTGTATGTGAAGTAGGAATGATGATAATACCTAAATAACATAAGGAATATATAATGTGAAGATTAACTGAGGTGCAAGGAAGCATTTAACAAAATTTCTCCTGCACTAATAGAAGCTCAATAAATCTTAATAAACCTTGGCTATTATGTTTGTTCTTCCTTACATGAGGCACATGACACAACTTAGACCTTAGAGAAAGGTGGTCATGAATTTGCAGTTGTGGTCATGCTCACACTATAAATGTGTCAGGGAGTCCACGACAGGGTTCCAGGTAAGCACCTTTATAGTGCCCTGTACCCCATGGGAACCCCCTCCCCACAGCCATCAGGTCACTTCTCAATGTAGCCTTTGGTAGCAAAGAGGTCTGAGAGAGCAAATCCACCAACACTTTGTGGAAATGTCTTCAGGCTCACGTCCTATCTGTCAGTAGTGTGTCAGTTTCATCATCTTTGAATATGGAGAATGGCATTGTGACACATGTACCTCATAGGCGGCATGTGACTCACACTGGGAATAAGAATGAAACAGTTGTCAGAACCTGGCTCTTCTGTGTCCTCTCCATAGGTGCAGGTTGCCCTTTACTGAGCCGTAGTGGCTGCTCTTAGACTCTTGCTTGGCCCTTTCTGTCTTTATTTTCCAGGAGTTAGTAGCTATGCAGCTGTGTGAAGCTTCTTAGCTTCTATCCCTTGGGTTATAACTTGTGGATAATATCTTTTCCATTGTTATTGAGCAGATAAAAGAAATGAAAATGCCTGGCACAAAGCAAGTACTAAGTACTAGCAAGCTCTTTGCTCCTCCAAAAGTTGCTCCATTTCTGTGAAGAGAAAATTTATACAATTTGTAAATGAGTCTCTATCCCTGTGTTTTGCTTTTATAATGGTCTCATGTCTAGATCAATGTTTCTAAAGCATTTGTTTAATTTGAAATAACTTTCTTGTGTTGTTAGTTGACTTCATCTAATCAGTTTCTCTTTGTGCCTTCCTGACCTTTTTAAATTTAATTTTGAACTAGTTTTCAAAAATGAAGGGAATAGGTGCCAGTCATAAAAATTCAAATTGAAGTCCCTTTGATGTCACTTCCCAGAGGAAACCTCCTGATGGCTTCTACTGTATGTGTGCAAAGTGTGGTCTGTGCAGCTCTTTGGGAACCAATTTTAAGCTGCTTCAATAGTGCAAAAGGACAAATGTGGTATGAAACTTCTGACAGATTTGCCTGTGCCCTGTGCAGCATGGGTCTTCCTTCCTGTGCCGTGCAACAAAGTGTTAGGAATGGTTGGGCACTCCCTGGAGGGCAGTCGGCCTGCACAGCCCCGTGTGTCACCAAGAGCCCAGTGCGATTGACAGGTCCAGCTCCAGCCACACTGTTGTGGCTCACGAGATCAGGCCAGAGTCATGCAGGATAGCAAGGCTTAGGGTTCTGTCAGCAGACTCCTGGCTGAACCTGCTCTGAAAATGCGCAGTCCAGAAATGCTGGGGAGGTAGAGCCTGTGTTGGGTTCCAGCAAGGATTTTAGATGTTGTTTAACTGGCCTGAGGGTGTGGTGTAGTCAGCCCTTTGGTCTCCTGTTGTGTTTGGCTTTTGATCAGTACTAACATTGGGCGGAGGTAGTGGAAAAGAAGGTGCATTGAATATGGAATTGGAAGATAGGGGCTCACCTCCAGCCTTGCTGTTTATCAGCTGTGCGCTTGGGCAAGGCTTCTTTGGTGCTCAGTTTCTTTTCTTTACTTGGAAAATGGGACCATTGTGAGGGTAAAATAAAATGAACAAACCAAACAACAGAACTCTTAGGTACAGAAAACAGATTGGGAGAGGTGGTGGGAGGAGAGTGAAAAGGATGAAGAGGGTCAAGTACAAGGTGATGGAAGGAGAATAGACTTTGGGTCGTGAGCATGTAATTAATATACACTTGGAATTTATACAATGTTATTAACCAATGTTATCCCAATAAATTTATTTTTTTTAAGATTTATTTATTTTTATTGTTTTTGACAGAGACAGAAAGAGAGAAAGGCAGAGAGAGACAGAGAGAAGGGGGAGGGCCCAGAGCAGTCTCCATAGTTGTAAAGGGTGTCTCAAAATTCATGCAAGATTTGAATTTTGCATCATTTGTGCGGTAAAGTGTTGCCAACGAAAAAAAAAAGACAGCGTGACAGCTGATAGTTCAGGGTTATTAAAAATGGAGCACTATACGAAAGAACAATGCGTTTTCATTGTTGAGCAATGAAAATTTACAATTTTTAATTATAAACCTGTGTTTTCTATCAAAAGTACTTCTTGCGTGAATTTTGGGACACCCTTTTTTACATCATCAGCTTTCAACATGGTTTCCTTCCATACAGGTGGGTGGGGGCCGCACAGGGTGGGAACTGGGCTGAGGGCCTCCTGCATGGGAGGCATATGCCCTTAAGCCAGGGGTCCAGCTGGGGGGCAAGAACCAAACTGGGGGCATCCCACATGGGAAGCACGCCCCAGTTCAGCATATGGGTCCACATGGACCAGGGCCAGGATTTGATCCTTGGTCCCCCGGGCTGCAAAGCAAGTGCTTAACCCACTGAGCCATCCCGGCTTCCCCTATCCCAATAAATTTAATCATAAACATATAATGTATGTGAAAGTACCAGGTAGACTGCAAAGTGCTCTATGGGTTTTTTAGATTAGTTTTTCTTAACAGATTATTGAAAGGACTGGTTGATTCCCCTGAACTGGTTTAAGTAGATTGAACTATTTGTGCTTTGGAGGAGGAAGAACAGTATAGCTGTCTAGTGTTTGGTGTCATTGGACTTTATCCTGCCCCTTTGTGAAAGTCATCTGTCTCTGCTCTTGAAGGCTCCTGGTGTGCCTGCAGCCTATATTCAGAAGGGAGGAGAGCAGTGTAATTTCTGTGTTCAGAGTGTTCACTCCCTTTTGTTGATTCAGCTGGTCCTTTATTGAGGCCCTGCTGTTCAGCAGGGGAAGCATTGAAAACTGCAGCCCTGAGCCACCCCCATTGACTCAACTCTGCTACTGATTGTGAGACCTGGGATGAGTCTCTTTCCCTCTTGATCCTTCAGTTTCCTCACATGTAAGTTGAACCAAAGGACCGTTTTGTTTGTGGGGTGGAGAGGTTGACTGTCTTCCTTTTTCTTATACTTGCTGAATCCATCATCTTGACTATTTTCTCCTTCTCCTTTTAAACAACTTAGGATAGTTATCTTCAAAAAGATAGGACATGTGAGTAATGAGGCTAAACGTCAAGTTAAGGAAGGGATGCTGTGTTGACTTCTCAGACCTAATATAATGAAAACCTTTTAAGGGTGACAGGATGTTAAGGGTGAGCATCAAATTGTTCTCCCTATAATTTGCTGACCTTGATATTACTTTGTTTTATCATCATCCAGACCTAATCATCTTCGATCGGGGCTTCATGTTTCAGATCTGTTATCGTTGCTGTGAGTGCCTGAAGGGAGAGAGAAAAAGAATGTCATGGCAGCTGGTAGCTGAACTGGAGATGCCAGCATGGGAAGAAATGGAAAATGAATATTCTTTTAACTGAAGGCAATAATCCCTTCAGGGCAGAGGGGAGGGCTTTTGCCAGGCTGAGTGAGAGAGGTTGCATCGCTGAGCTTTGGTTCTCTTTCTTAAGTTCTTTATCTAAATCTTACTGTGTGGACATTTTACTCTGGCTTTCTCAGGTTAGACTGAATTTCTAGGTGATGAATATTAGGGAAACTTTTGTATTTCTCCACTGTTTTGCTGCTCAAAGATAAACAAAAAGACTATCTCTAGCTTGCAAGTCAGAAGCTCAGGAGTAGCCCACAGAGCTGGAGAGAGACACTGGCTCCTGGAACTTGTGTATCTAGTGAGCACCGTGGTAGACTTATCTATCAGCTGGACCAACGGTTAGACACTCATGGAAGATCTTCTTGTGGAAACAGTTTTACCCAAAGAATTCCAGGACTCATGGCTTCAGAAACCAGTTGTTGGTAAGAGGAATGCAGATTTGTGTGAATGGCTGAACAGCCCTAGTGTATGAGCATGTGTTATGGGAGTTATCTCTGTTGTAGGCCCTTCTAGTTGAAAAATGTAAATGGACATTCTGTTGATCAGAATTTGACACATCTTGCTAATTCTGAAGAGTGAGGTCTTGGATATTTACCTTTTATAAACTTTGTAACAAGTACATCAATGCCTATAAAATGCCAGATGTGTAAACGCTGCTTCAGGATCAGGGGTGGGTATATGGTTGACAGGTTTAGAAGGTAATAAAGAGTAAACCTAAGGAGGAAGTTGATATAAGGGGGGCTTGGCCTTGCATTTTCCAGCATCTTGACTTTGGGAAACTGATATGTCTCATCTTTGGCTGTAACTTTGAATTTACAATAGAAATTGCGTAGCTGAGCATTTTCTAGTTTTAAAATGAGGGAGCCAAAAAGTATCTACCTAAAACACAGCCAAAGAATGTCAGGGGTGCCAGGATAGTGCAGCAGGTTGAGAGCTTGCCTTGCAACCATGAGGCCCAGGGATTGAATCTCGGCCCCGGCCCATGCAAACCCCTATGCTGAACTACGGCGTGGCTCAACTGGTAACTGCTGGGATGGCGGCGAAGGTTCTCCCCTCCCATGTGGGAGGCCCCCAGTTCAGTTCCCATCCCATATGGACCCACATCCACCTGTGTGGAATGAAACTAGGTCACAACTAATGATGTATAGCTATGGAGACTGCTCTGGGCTCTCTCTCTCTCTCTCTCTCTCCCCTGTCAAACAATAAAATATGTCTTAAAAAAAAAAAGAATGTCAGTTGCCACATTTCAGTGTAACAGTAAACTGCCTAGTCAGTCCATAGGCCAGACCTTCTATATGGGATCCTGGTGATTTTACTGGTCATTCTGGGGCTCCCCACTTGATAAGCAATATGGATTTCACAGCCCAGTCCTTTGAAAGTAACTTTGTTTTTTTTTAAGAGAAATAAATTTTCTTACAAAATTGTTCACTGGGAAATTTAGGTTGAACAAAACAAGCACCCACCACCACACATGTACAAAAGGCTATTTCCAGAAACATCCCAAGATGAAAGGAACACACAGCACTTACATGTGAGCCACAGTCAGTAAAGTGTTTGAAGTGTCAACGCTGCTACACACTGCTTCTCAGTTCCATGCCTGGCTTCACTTGGCTGCCTCCGAGTGAGGGCTGGCCGTCTCCTGAGTCAGCAGTATCACTTCCTGTGGCACCCAGGTCTTCTTGGGAGGTCTCAGGGCCACACAGCCATGAGGCCAGCCCTGGCAAGAGGTTGAGAGACCATTTGCTGAAGCTAGGCTGTGGGCCAAGGGTGGAGTTGTCCCACCTAGTATGTGTTGCATATCAAAATCCACCCATTGCTGGCTAGTGTGGAAGTAATCTTTATCTTGTGCTGCACTCAGTTTTCTGAAAACATATCTGAAGACAGCAGTCTGCTGTAACTATGCACCTACTTAAAAATTGAATTAGAAATACCTTCTTAAAGAACTTTTAGAGAAAATGTTATTGTAAAGGAAGTAAAAGGATTTAGGGATTTTCTTCCCCTCAAAATATGGTATATTATGTGACCAGTAGCTGTCCTTTCTGTGCTCTGATGGTATTCTTTTTATCTGCTTTCTTGATGGCATGTTTTCTCCTTCTTGTTCTTTCCCCCTCTTTCCTGTCCCCTCTGTCCTTGGAGTTATTCAAGTTGTCTTGGGCCTTTTCCTTTTTCTGAATATATCTAACCATGCTCATGTCTCCCTTGTTTTATCAGTCCACATTCAATTGTGCTGAGCCTCAACAGCCTCAGATGGACAGGGATTTGAAGTTGTTAGGTTGTGGTAGCTATTGTACGTCTAAGGCCAGTGTGACTGATGAGTGCAGGAGTTACCTCCAGAGGACTCTGCACATGGTGGATGTCTGCAGTAACCCTGGGTCTGCTGGTGATACGACTGGTCTCATAGGAGTTGGGCGACTCCTGGCTCTGGGTATATCTAAATTCTTAACCTCCTTCTAAAGACTTCACTTAGTCATCTGGAACATGAGATTAACTAATTCATAAGGTATGTTTACAATTCCAAAAATCCATTATTTGACTCGGTGAAATCATATTTGACTCTGGCTCCTTTGATTAGTTCTTTATGACCAGTTAGAGTCTTCTATACAAGAACAACTTGAAAAACAGTGAGAAGACTATGGAATTGCAGCCAGTAGAATAATGTAAAATTAGGTAACAATGCTCTTAGCTTACCCAGTTACAAGATGGAGAACAAGTGGGGGAAGGAAGCATTTTCCATTCTCTGGCGGGCTGTCATGGGCTGCTTACACAGCTTAACTCTTTGCATTGTTCTTCCATGGAAGCACCCTCTTCTGGTTACCCTTCCTCATTCTGAGTTGACAAGAAGTACTTATTTTGAAACCCCAAGTGCAACTCTTCTAGGAAGATGGGCCTAGAGACAGTAGGAGATTATAATTCTCCTTCTCTGGGCTGAAGTGACTGATGGTTGCATCTTTTCCAACCCCTTTCAGAGGGTCCTTGTTTCTCATTTCAAAGCAGAAGTGTGAGCCACAGCAGCTGGAAGGAACCCAGGATGTAGGCAGTAAAAGGTCATGTGATTCTCTTGCTTTTTAGTCATCCAGTATATGGGTATTGTAGGCTCTCCCTTTAGGAGAAAAATTCTCTCCCTTTGGAGTTGAACAAATATGGAGTTGGCAGTATGTAGCTGGGGTTCTGTAGTACTAGGGGTGGTCAAGAAATTCATGGAATATAGGATTTTTGGAGAGGTAGAAGTACTATTGCACACAAGTTTGATTGTGTGACTTATTATTATTAATAGTATACGTGCCAAATTTCAGCCTACTTGCATCCATGTTCTTTCACATATCACCAAAGAAGCACATCAAATGTGAAGAAAACCCCAGTTGTGGATAAAATTGGAATTTTGTGCCATCACTAAGTTTCTCACAAGAAAAGGGGAAAATACCTCAAAACACTGGAAGAGATGTTAAAGGTTTATGGGGACTGTGGCCCTGGGAAATCTATGGTTTACAAATGGCATAGTCTTTTCAAGCAAGGCAGAGTTGATTGAAAATGACATCTGTCCAAGACACCCTGTTGAGGCCACTTCCTCAGACATTGTCAAAAAGTTAAACCTTGTAGTAGAAGATGCCAGACTGAATGAAAAGCAGCTTACAGAAATGGTTGGAGTATCACCTACAACCATTTTGAATATTCTCCATCGGCATATAAGGACATCAAAAGTCATTGCAAGATGAAATCAAGAATGCTCATGCCGCTTCAAAAGCAACAGTGCACAGAGTGTTTATGACAGGTTTTGGACCTCTGCAGAAACAATAACGATGAAGTTTTAAAGCGCATTGTCACTGGAGATGAAACTTGGGTTCATCATGATGAGTGTGAGTCAATGCAGACGTCCACGCAGTGGCATGAAAAGGGTAAACCACCCCCTAAGAAGTTCAAGATGTCGCAGTTGGCTGGAAGCATCATGGCTACTGTGTTTTAGGATATGGGTGAGGGGGTTGTCACAATAACTGGAGACTACTATTCTAGTCTGCTGAAACACTTAAAAGAATTTGTAAAGGAGAAAAGAAGAGGAAAATGGACTAAAGGGGTGTGTGCCCGTGCACAAGAACAATGTTGTGTTGGCTCCACTTCATGGCTGTGGCTTCCAAATGTCAGAACACCCTCCCTACAGTCCAGACCTGGCTCTGTCTGATTATTATTTGTTCCCAAATTTGAGAACAGCTTCGAGAGAAGACATTTAAAGACAACAAAGAAGTTAAAGCTGCAATTTGAGGGCAAAAACAAAAAAATTTTTTTTGAGGGTATAAATAAACTTACTGAAAGATCTGAAAAGTATATTAGGGTTAAGGGTAAATATATTAAAAAAGAAAAATAATAGTTTTTAAAAAAGATTTATTGTTTGAGAGAAGGTGAGAGAGAGAGAGAGAGAGAGAGAGAGAGGAGAGAGGAGAGAGAGGAGAGAGAGAGAAAGGGGGAGGGCCTAGAGCAGTCTCCATAGTTGTACATCATTAGTTGTGACATAGTTTCATTCCATACAGGTGGATGTGGGGGTGGGGGTGGGGGGCTTCTCAGGGCAGGAACAGAACTGGGGACCTGCCACATGGGAGCCAAGAACCTTTGTCATCATCCTGGCAGTTATAAGTTGCATCGCAGTTCAGCATATGGGTTTGCACGGGCTGGGGCCAGAATTCCGTCCCCAGACCTCATGGTTGTGAGGCAAGTGCTCAACCTGGGATCTCTTTTTTTTTTTTTTAATCCTTCTTCCCCTTTTGTGAATTTTTTGACCACCCCACATACATCACATTAACTCTGTGATGATGGGTATGTTGCTTACCCATTTCTTAGCTGATCTTCTCTTTGAAAGGAGTTAGACTAGGCAATATTTAGGATTTTCTTTCAGGGCCAACATGCCAAGAAACTGTGATTTCCCTCTTCATTTGTAAGACCACAAGAGGGGAGTGTCAATGATGGAACAAGAGTGTAAGAATAGCGGGATTCTGCTGATGCCTCACATAGAGCTTGTCTGTCCTTCAAGGCAGAGGCTGGCTTTTAGCTTTTGTACAGCACTTAAGTCCTCATTACCACAGGATGTCTTGAAATTGATCATTCCTTTAGGTCAGTGTACTGATTTGGGCATTTATTCATCAAGGTGTCAGCACTCTGAGACACTCTGTTCGGAGCACAACCTTCCAGGAACTGCATTGGCTTCCCAGTCTGAATTTTTCCTACGATGGTAAAACAACTTTTGAACTCTCTGCTCCTTCATGAGGAAAATGTCTTCCTCTAGGAGGATGTAGAAACTTTTTTATTCATTCCTTCTTTCAGTTTTGTTGTTGTTGATTTTTTTTTTCTTTTTCTTTTTTTTGGCAGAAGCCTCAAGACCGTTCGTTGTTCCATCAGTGTTTCTCCATGGAATTATTCACCTTTGCCTTCAATAATGATAGTACCAATCAAAGCACTTGTATTCTGATTGGTAAGGTCGAGCACATGCATTGAGTGGCTTATTGAGACTATTTCATGGTCATGAGGGGATCAGAAAATCTTCTTTTTCTATCCTTACTTCTTTTGGCACCATATGGTGACTTTAGAGTTGGCAGACTACCTTGAGTTTAAAACATATCTTATCTCTGTGAAGACTACCACTGTACACAGACCTGAAGGATGTTCTTGTTTAAGCTCATACCACTGACTTACAGGAAGAGTATCAATACGAGTGGAGATTATTGCAATTGTATTTTAGTTACCTTTGCTGTTGATCAACAGAGATAGAAAGGATTTCATTTATACAGTAGACTCTGAGTTAACTGGCACCTATGGGCATTGGTAGAGACCAGATAAATGTAATAGACTCTTTGTTAACCAGAACTCAAGCAACCGGCACTCCCAACCAGCAAAATCTCAAGCAACCTGACAAAATTTTGCCAGTTGCTTGAGTTCCGGTTAATGGAGAGTCTGCTATATATGTTATTTTATTTGAAACAGTAGTTTCCATATTCTTTCCTATGAAATTCTTAAACTGGGTGATGGTTGGATTCATTTGAGTTTCTGTTTTTGCCTGTTCCTAATTGATGTAGTAATGAGAAACTTCACCTGTGGGCAGCAGGAGGGGAGAAGAGAAAGACAAAGGGCTCAAGGAGCCCCCGCCTGTATGACTGATGCAACTAACAGGGTGTGGAGGCAGTGATTCCACAGCTCTCAGTTTGAAGTGCCTGTCTCCTATAACCCTGTCCTATTTCCCTGCAAGGGGTGACTGAGGAGGGAGTTGCCACCTTGCTTATGTCATTAACTCTGAGACCACAAACCGGACCATGTCCTTTGGATAGTGCAGTTGCCAAAGACCCAGGGGACATCTCCTCCAGGAGACTGCAGAATTTCTCTGGCTTACTACTGATGTGACAACCTCTCTATCCTGGTCCTCTGCAGGGCAATGTCTGTGTAGATGTGCCAAGCTTCCACGAGTAATACAATCTCAGATCGGAGTGGCAATAGTGAAATACGCTATTTACTTTTGAGAAAATCTTCTAATTTAATAAATGTCATATTTTTACCTCATGACTTTTCCCTTTAGAAGAAAAGTTTTAACTTACCCTCAAGTTAAAACTTTATTGTATTTAAATAACAAGATGTTAGAAAATCTAGGTTATTTTGTGAACTCACGACATGCTGTGAGCCATCCATGAGCGTACATTCCTAGATTTGAATGCAAAGCTTTTCCCACCAACTTGGAATGAACTGGTCATTGTAACCAGTTTTGTGTGGAACAGTTGTTTCAAATCCCAGCCCTGTAATGATGTCATTTTCTTCGTACCCAAAGGAAATGCTATGCAGACTAGATGATTCTGGAATTTGACTGCTCTGTTTTTCTCCTGATTAAAATCTGCTGTTGCAGAGAAGCCCTACTAGGGAACAGCATCCCTTATAAGTTATTGTTTTTGTGCTTCTAACTCTTCTGGTAATACATCTCATTTTTCCATGAGAAAGCAGTCCACCCTATTCAAGGCAGGGAAGGGGTTGTGGTTGAAATTGCAAACATCTTGTGCATTCTATTTTGATTTTCCAGCTTCACAGTGTCTTTTCAGTGGGAATGATTCAATCTCAGTGTGGTTTGGGTTCAATGGTATAAAACAGTAAGAGCTATAAATATGGTAGAAAGAAGGAAAACCATTATTATATTTAGCCAAAATAAAGTATACTTTATGTTGTTTACATATAAGGCCTTGAGTAAGAGAGGAAATTGTTAGATCCCCTAGAAGTCCTTAATAGAGCTTTCAATTTCTGATGAGATACCGGTATGTTTGTCTAACTCAAATAATTTATATGTGCATGAAAAAGAATAGGGGAGAAAATCCCACCCCCTTTAGGATTCTCAGGGGACTGAAGGGGGACAGACTTCTTTACTTTCTTTCTATGATATCTTCATGCTTTAAGAAGAATTATTAGAACTCTTAGAGTTTTTCTCTAGGAAGATACAGCTCTTAGAGATCTATGGATACTTTATATGATGTAAAGGGTATTAATTCAAGTCTTCCCATAATTACATTCAAATTTGTAATCCTATCAAGCTGACCACTGGGCCTATTTTAGGGCCAGAACTCTATATAATAGTTAGGATCATGTGTAGACCTAGGGACCTGGTTCTTTACCAGGAGATTTGTCTTTAGAGCCCAACTGGGCCATGTCCTGACAGTATTACCTCGGGCTAAAATCCTCCCTTCTGACCTTTATAAAACAGTCACAATAGCTTCTACCTAGTAGAGGTGTTACCAGGATCAGTTGAGATACTGCTTAAGAAGTGCTTGCCGCAGTGCCTGGAACTAGTAAGTGCTCAGGAAATGTCAGATGTCTTTACCACCTTTGTTATTGTCATCATCATTATCAGGTAATTCCATATACTTGAGTATGCCTCTGTTTTCACCTTGTTTCTTCTGTTATTTCCATTAAGCATAAAGCTCAGATGAATAGCAAGGGACAGAACTGCATGCTTACTCCTTTCCTATTTCTCCTCTATACTTTGTAGCTTTTGGCACCTTTTGGACAGGGTCCTAGGTGAGGGTTGAAGTCATATTTCAAAGTTATGATTAGAAGAGGAAAAAGAACTACAAATCCAGGACAGAGTTCTCTGCAGGTATCTTTCCAGAGAGAAGGCATTTCCTAATGCCACTTATACCACTTTATTGTAGAAAACAGAAAAGAAAAAAGGTAAGATTCAAATGATGTTTGATCTCTTGCTCAAATTTTCAGGTATGGTGATTCCAATTCATCATGATGAAATTTGTCTATCCATCACAATAATTTTCAGTCATGGTCCCTATAGTTCTCATAATTTTATTATTAACCATGCCAGAGACAGTCTTCTTTTTTTTTTTTTTTTTAGGTTTCAAGTGTAC
>PVKE010023288.1:0-24780 GCA_004027555.1 Craseonycteris thonglongyai
TGATGGAGCTCCAGCCACTGGAAATTATTAGTGCATAAATATACGAGTTCATATAGAAGAGGTTGTCTTGTTAAATGCTGCCACTGTCTTCATACTCAGAGAAGTGCTCAAATCCAAGTGCTCTTAAAGTTGGAAAGAAGTTATTTCAAAGGACTGAGAGGACAGGAACCAAGTATAATAGTCTAAAATGACTAGAAGGTACAAGAGATAATGGGCTCTTAAAATACAAACTTAAGAGTCCAAATAAAAATTGCAGAACACACTAACAGTTAGCTTCCTGACAAAGACAATCAGTGCTAACATCCAAACAGAAACATTACTTCTGGCTCACTGGGAGCATCTGGATTACTGAGGCCCAGGTTGTGCTACGTAACTTTACCAGCAAACCTTAGGAAACCCATAGTCACTGTTTATCTTTAACCAGCAACAATCAACTTTGCAGTCACTGTAGGCAATAACTCTTGCAATATCCTCACAGAACTAAAATTAGTCTTCCAAGATAGCTAAAACATGAGCCATGACATGATCAATACCCAAAATCGTAGTAAAGATATAGAGTGTAATGTAGAATTGTGCATATCCTATGTTCAGTAAATAATTGAAAACATTAGTGTTTTACAATCCATTCACTGTCCATCCCTTGCATATTGGAGAATGTCTAATGCATTTTTTACTTCAATGAACTATAATAAAAAGGAAATGAAATATTCATCAACAATTGAAATGACCATTAAAAAAGATTTGTCTTCTATGTTTGTCTTGACCTCTGTCCTTCATTAAATGCATTAAGTTCAATGTCAGCCACACACCAAAGCAAAAAGTAGTAAATTTTTCCAATAATATTTGCTCCACATTTATCTGGCACACTTGTATCTTGTACTTATTCTCAAAATCTTTATTTTCTATTTTATCTGTTATAATTAGTATAAAGCTCAGACCCTAAGTATTAACAATTTAAATATTACTGGATCTCCATATTCCAGTTCTAGGAATTTCCTCCCATCCTCAATAAAAAATATTATCATGTATATTTAAGATTTGGCAAGAAGGATGTTAATCACAGAATAGTATATTACAGTAAAATAAAACACTTAAAATGTAAAGCAATAGGGGATTACACACACATATATATAATTGATACAAACATATACACATACATATAAACGTACTACTGGAATATGATGCATATGATGCAGCCATTGAAAATATAGATACTGCAATAAGGCAAGAAAAAGGTATAAAAGGTAGAGCCATTATGGCAAAAGGTCATTAATTAAAATAATACTGTGAGATAAGCCTGTATTATATGTCTCATAATGGCAATATCATAAGTCTTTGCTGGTTGTATTTATTTATTTAGTTAGTCTTTCACTTTTGCTGAAGCTTGTACTTGGAACCTTTTTTCCTGTACATGTTATATATTGTGTGTGTGCCTGCACATCTGTGTCTTATAGGCTCATATTCCTTAGAATCTATAGCAATTCTTTTTTTATTCTTTTTATTTTTTTATAGCAATTCTTTGAGTCTTGGTTTAAAAGTGGGATCCACCAGATAATATTAGCAATGGCTTCAGTTAGCTTATATAAAAGAACTATAATACCAACCTAGAACCTATTTTAAACTAAATTGTCTTTTTGAAATTTTATCACACCACCCAGAGGATATATACATATTTTGGTAACAAATCTGGTTATAAAATCTCCAGAGACTTCTCCTCCCTTCAGCCTGTGTCAAGATGATTTTTTTCTTTTTTTAATTATTTTTCTTTTTTTCTTTTAGTGGCTTATAAGAGGTGGGGTGATCAAGGGAAAGAGATGATATTTCTAGATGATTCCCATACTCTATGTGGACTTGGCATAGTTTGTACTGGACTCCCCAAGTTGGACAGGTTCTGGGCTTTGTTCCTGGTTCTCCTGTGCCTCGCAAGTTCACTTGGGTTTGACAAATGCTCTCAAAGAGAAAACTGGCTATAGTAGTACTTTCTCCAATATCTTTCTATAGTCACCCCCTTTTATTTCATCTTGATAACCCTAACTTCCTTGACAACTCATCAAACCAATTTTTAAGTGTTTTTTCCAACATTATAAATTTTTTGATGGGAGGATCAACAAAGATATCAATCATACTGTTAGATAAAGAAGTCTCCATACAATCTAGTCTTTACAGAAGTCTACAAATAAACTTCCCCTAAGAATTCAATTACTCCAGTGCAAGTGTCTTTGAATTCTACTCAGATATCCGTCACTGTTTGTGTTCAATCATTTCTCATAGTAAACCTAGCTAAGATAATCATTATAAATAACACAAGAAAATTAACAGAACAGAATATATTTCTTGCCTTAAATGTTATTCGTTCACTTGATATAGTAATATATAATAAAACAATTTGGTATAGTAGATTATAAATCAGATATTAGGAGAATAATTAATGGGATTCATAGGCAATAATTCTAATGGAATTTTAAATGAGAATGAACTGTATTTTTGCTTTAAGATATTAGTTATGCTTCAGAAAAAAATAATTGGTGTCATTTGGGGCTGACATTTTTACACCATCTCATTAGAATTATCTTGTGCCCTCTTTCTTTTTTGAGAAGCATCTTAGATTCTGCCCTTATCACAAAATGGGCAATATTCATGGCACGTCTGTGCAGTCTTAACCTAAAATGTTTCTCAATTACTCAACCCAAAACAGGTATCAGAACTTTACCAAAAAAATCACTATAATCAATGGTTTTCAGAAAAGCAACTTAGAAAAAAACATACTTGATAGAAAACAATATATTTAATTGAATTCAATCTATGATCGCAGCTTCTTTGTGCCTAGACGTGAAATCATGATGATATAAAATAATTAACAGACACAGTGCATGACCTCAAAATTGGGATATAAAAATGAATAAACCAAAGGTTAGAGTCAAAACTATTATAAAGTAGTATAGCAAAAGAATTAAAAAAGTAAATAGCACTCCACCAAGATAGAACTATTACTCCTTAATTTGGAAACCAACTTACCATAAGCATAATAAAATCCAAGGAAGACATGTGAAGTTATAGTAGTTTGGCAGAGAAAATATGCCATTGTTCTCCTATAAAGTAGCCTGAGATTAATAATACAGGAAAGCAGACTGGCAAAGATAACACATAGTACAAAATTCCTAATATTGGTATTCAATAAATACCCTGTTTGACTGATCAAAAAACAGTGACTCAATCATATAATCCAGAAGCTACTTATCAACATTTCCTGAATGCATCATTTAAAATTGTTGTTAAAACCTCTTCCTGGAAAAGTACTTTTCTTTTGTATGTCTTTAAAGATCAGTGAATCTGCTTTTCAAATGTGTTTTTTCAAAAGTCTAAAACATACACAAAGCTTTTATTAAAATAAAATGCACCAAAGAATGACATGTCAATTTAGCTCAGGAGAGAGCAGAGCTGGGCAGAGGTTGCTAACAAAAAGGCTCAGAAGATACTAGACAAAGCAATTTAGTCCTAGAAATTGACAGTCCATGGTCACAGCTTCAGTGTAAACATTTTTTATCCCAATAGTCGAGGACCACTCCCAGCAGTAGAGAACTAAGAATAGACTAGGACAAAAAGACAGAAGGCAGCTTAACTTTAACCAGTTTTTACTACATACCAACCACGTATAGACACTGTACACGTTTCTGGCAGTAGTAAGAACATCGACCTTTGGTTGCTTATGTCTAAAACCTTGGAGTCATTCTTCCTCTCCTATTTTGTTCCTGCTTCTCATCCAACCAATCAGCAAATCTGGTTGGTTCAGCATTCCATAGGCCAAGAACTCCTGTACTTCTCACTGTTACTACTTTCCAAGCCACTGCCATCTGTGTCCTGATTACTGGTCTCCTAACTGGTCTCCCTACTTCCATCCTTGACCCCTTTCAGGGGATTCTCAACATACAAGCCAGAGTGACCAGATAACATGCAAGGCTAATCCAGTTACTCCTTTCTGGAATGCTCCAAATGCTCTCTCATTTGGAGTAAAAGCCAAGCTTACAGTGCGCTATATTATCTGCCTCTGTAATTTTCTGGGTTCATCTCCTACCCCCGTCTTATTCTGCTCCAGTTACACAGGCCTCCTCCCTCTTCTGTGAGCACAGCATCTGCATGTGTGCCTCAGGGCTCTCTCTGTTCACATTTCCTCTTCTTCCAGATCTAAGTGGCTTTGCCCCCTTCACCCTCTTTGTGTCTTTACTCAACTACCTCCTCTTCAGTAAGTTGCCTGGCATACAAAATGAGGGTAAAATACACTAGAAATAAATTCATTTAACTATTACGTTTCTTTGGTACAAAGCATCTATTTCTATATGCCAGCAACAATAAATCTCTAAAAATCAAGTTCCAGAAATATGGCCATGATGATAAAATTCTGAGGAAGCTATTACACAGAGAATGCCCATTGAAACGATGCATTTATATAAGCACACCACTGAAGTATACACATAAATCTGAAACTATGAACGTACAGACATTTGAGCCAGCTTGCCCCTCCTAACACTCTATCTTGAGTATTGTCCCATGCCATTAAATATTCTTTAAGAACTTGAGTATTAAAAGACCCCATAACGTTGTTGGAATGCACCAAACATTCACCCTTCAACAACTGTAACTAGAAAGGCTGCTGCCTGCCAGGCACCATGCTACATGTGGAAATAAGAGTGATGGAAAAAGACAGCCCCTGCCCCGTGGAGCTGACCACATCATAATGAGACAGACATTAAGCTAGCACACAAGGAAATGTGTAGGGATTACAAACTCTTCTGTGTTCTGAAATTGGAACAAAGTGACAGGAGAGACCATGATACGTCTATAATATTTAACAACAACCTCTATAATATCTACTGTAGGTGTTCATTTACTTCAACACCAGAAAAAAACAGTTTGACAGAGCGACATTTACACAGAACCTGAAGAATGAGTAGTAGTTGGTGTGTAAAGAGTAGAGGAAGGAGTATTCTAAGCAGAGGTATAAAGAGCTGGGCATCTTCAAGGCACTGAGAAAAGTTCCATGCTGGAGGGAGAAACAGAGGGGAAAGTAGGCAGGGACTGCTCACCCAGGGCTGGTAGGTCATACTAAGAAAAATTGATTTTTTTTTTTATCCTAAGTACAATGGGAAGCTATTAAAGATCTGAAACAGGAGAGTGTATGACTTAATGCAAACCTAAGATCATATTTTTAAAAATTTAGAATAATCTCTAATACAACCCACTCCTTAATTTTTATCCTGACATAAAGTCTCGCTTCAAAATGAAATGCCTCTCACATCCTCCCCAAAGCAAGTCACAGGACTGCCGCCTTCAATTCTCCCACTAAGCAGCACACAGGGCCAGCAGCTCTGGGATGACCATCAATCAAACCAATGGTGACAAAGCCTCTGGCCACAGTGCCTGAAGCCTGCTGCTCCTCTCATTCCCATTTCCTTGTGCAGTCTCGTTGGATAGTAACTATCCAACCATTACTACACATCCTCCCCCTCATACTTCCTTGAGTGTCCTTGTTCCTGATTAAGAGACTATGTTTCTCCAGTCTCCAAACCCCTCACTATCATCTCTGCTGTTCTCCTGTGAACACCATTTCCCTGTAGGCCTATGAAGTGTTGGTTATTTCCTCTCTCATAGGTGGGAGAACTAACCATCTACACTGGGTGCTAGAGTAGAGCAGCTTCCAGACCACCGAATCTCCAGTGCTTGAGTAATAATAACATATTTTCTAAAATTCTGACACATAGGTATGCTATATTCAGGCACACAGGCCTAAAATGACCTGATGTCTGGGGACAGCTTTCAAATACATCAGCAAAGAATAAAAAAGGAAATAGGAGATGAACCCAATGAAGTAAAACTTGGTAACTACTAAATGTAGATGATGAGTATATGGAAGGATATAGACATATACTATTTCCTCAACGTTTATGTTTGTTTGAAATTCTTCCAATAAATAAATAAATAAAGCTGTCAGAAATACACAGACAACAATCATTTATTAATTTTCCTGAATCCATTAGAATCTTTAGCAAAAATCCTCCTAAATCCTATTTCAGCATCTCTGAAATACTCCACATATATTTATCATTATTAACAATGAAAAGATGTAACAAAATTTAGCTATTCAGGCCCAAACTGTATATAGTGCTAATTCAAAAGTATTTTTATAAAGCCCCAACCAAGGTCTTCCTAGGGTTCTTTTCTAAACTTATCACCATATTTATAACATTAATTTTAATTAATATTAATTTTCTCCTATTAAAAAAATGTCCCTCAAAGTAAACACCTGCCTTTAGTTATTATAGATTTCTTGCTAAGTACAGGCCTGGCAAATAGTACACACCCAGTCAACCATGATTTAGGCAAAGTAGAAGGTTTAATGGCATGACATGCAAAATAGATTATCAGAAGTGTTAGATTTAACAAGAGTTGCTTAGGGGTGGCATGCAAACATATCCAATTATGGGAATAACCTAATGTAACATACCCTTACAGCAAGGGGTCCAAACTTTTGGTTTCCCTGGGCCACATTGGAAGAAGACCTGTCTTGAGCCACACATAAAATATGCTAACATTAACGACAGCTGATGAGCTTAAAAAAATTTGCAAAAAAATCTCATAGCATTTTAAGAAAGTTTATGAATTTGTGTTGGCTAGCATTCAATGCCATCCTGGGCCACATGTGGCACACATGCCGCGGGTCAGACAAGTTTGGCTTACAGTACCCCTCCCAATCATAAGGCAGGCTAAAAGCAAAACATCACAAATGGCTATAAGTGGGTTCCAAGTTCACTAAAACTGGAGAAAATCTGTATATTCTGGGCCTAGAACAAATGACTGTTCTGCCAATCTAACCTCATGCATCTCACAATTTAATACTTTATTTCATCCTTATTTTCATTGCACATTGAAGTAGTTGAACTTGGTACCCTGTCTCTCTTGGAACTGTGGGTATCTTGAAGTCAGGGTCTTTTTATTTCCTATTACAGATCTGGAACAGCATAATTCCTAAAAGTATAATGCCTAAAATTCTACTATACAGTTCAGTAGTTGAGAAACACTATAAATATAAAAGCATTCTGAGAAGGAAGAAAGAAATGACCACAAACTCAAATGAAGTAACCAAACAGATACTGAGGAATATCTCGGTGTTTTGTTTTTTTTTGTCCCAAGGGAAAATAAATTTCCATCTGTTTTCCATTAACCCAACCAAAAAATAGTTCCAAACTCAGCTTAAATTGTTCTATATTAAATTAAAGATTAAAACACTCTCAGGAAAATTCTGCAATGAAACCTCGAATGACTTCAAGTTGAATTATGTTCTACTAAAAATGCCTTAGTTCAAAAATTATTCAAAGACAAATTTTCTTAAGCCACTTATAACTAAAAAGGCAATAAAGGATGACTTAAAATTAATTAATGATATCAATTTTTGCCTGGTATGTCCCCCCCAACATCTTTACTTGGCAAATATTAAATTCAAACTTCAGAGCCATGCTTGGTTAGCTTTTCTGAAATCTATTTTTATACTTAAGTTCTATGAACTTTTATGCAATGGTCCATTTTATATCACTCTGTGAACAAGCACTGACGTAAATGTGTCCATTAGGATAATTTGCATTTCCACTGTTAATGCTTTATAAGAACTCTATAAAGTGATTACACCCTTCTGATCTTCTCAAAGCACAACAGAGGAGGAAACACTAGAATGATCATAGAATGCCTGCAGTAACACAATTTCACTCCGATCTCTTTCATGTACAACTCTGTGGAGACCTTGAAGGCCCCTCTTGACACACTATAAGTATTTATTTACTGAAGTTCTGAGCTTGATGCCAGGAAATGGATTTAAACATTGTTATGTAGATAATGCTTAGGTGCACTGTCCTTCTGATGCTGCCTAATCTATTTTTACTCCCAATACTATCTTGTCTAAGATCCAACACCATATGCATTGAAATAAGTTGTTCTCCAATGTTTCAAAACCTGATTTATTAGTTATTCACATCCCATCTGCTTCAGAAAACTGCAATGTGTCTTTACTTTCACTGGCTGCACAAAAGGTTGAGGCTCAATTTTCCTTCACTTTTCATTTGCTCAGCATATCTGACACATGTGGTAAGTTCTTCTTCCAGCTATATAAGTCACTTAAAATTCATGCTTTTTTTTTTAAAAGAATAGGTCAGTATAGCAGGATCTTGACTAATGCATTTGTCATCATCCATATTTACTAATGTTTCACAAAAAATGGTCTCAAAAAATGGTCCTTGCTATTGTCAGCTACATGGAAGCCAGGCTATAGCACTGATGCCTGCCCCAACTCGGGGAACCAATTGTTTTATTACTAGCAAATACGTATTGCGTGATCTGAAACTAGGAATGAGATGGAACCATCCTAGGGTGTGTAAACAGTTACAACAAGAAACAGTAATGGATTAAATAACCGGAGGGTATGGGAATTTTTAGGTAGAACAGAAAGAAAATGGTCTGAAAGTTACAAGTAAGGCACCTATCACGTCTCTGTATGGAAAAGAAGAGCCACCATTTATTAAAACAGCAGCAAGGAGGTAGGCTGTGGAGGGTCAAACAGGTTTTAGTTCTAATTGCTCTAGGAAGAAGGTTAAAGGAACATGAAATAAAGATGTTCGGGATATAAGGGGTTTGCAAAGAGAGATGGGTAAGTTAAGACACTGGACAGAGGAGGGAAATGGAAAAGTACAGAGCAGTATGGGGTATAAGGGCCAGAGGTTGTTGGCTCAATGGGGAACGCTGGGCTTTTTGTAATAACAGGCATGACTGAGATAAAGAGCATGATGAGATGGAACAGCTTGCAAGGGTTGTGGGGGATGAAGGGCCATGAGAATTACCAGAAATTCACACACCTCTGGGATTCTCATGTTTACTCTTTTGATTGTAGTATAGTGTGGAAGCTACCCTCTTAAGGGGTCTTACTCAGTGAGCAATTCTCAATCCTCATTTTCCTTACTGGATCTAGAAACATCAAGGGACACAAGCAATCCTTTCTTTCTTTTTTTAAAAATTATTTATGTATGTATGTATTTATTTATTTTTTGAGAGAGAGAGAGAGAGAGAGGCGAAGAGACAGGGACAGAGACAGAGAGAGAACTGAACTGGGGGATCTCCCCAGTTCAGCACATGGGTCCACACGGGCCAGGGACGGGACTCGATCCTTGGTCCTCAGGGCTTCAAAGCGAGAGCTTAACCCGCTGAGCCATCCCGGCTTTCCCAAGCAATCCTTTCTTAAAACAATTTCTCCACTTAGCTTCTGAGACCCTATAATCTCTTAATTCTCCTTCTAACTCACTAACCAGTTATCCTCCATTTTCTTGCTTATTCCTCCTCTTCCTGATCTTTATCATTCAGGTGCTAATGAAACTTTTCTCTGTTCTAGAAACAGCCAAAGATCTCATTTAATCTCATGGTTTTAAGTATCATCAAATGTTAATGCACCTCAACTTCTATCTCCAGTCCAGATCTCTCCCCTGAACTAACTTCTATGTGCAACAGACTACTCAGTATCTCCATAGAAATTCTAATAGGCATGACTCTAATTTAATATGTCCCAAAACACACTCTGATCTACCTCCCATCTCCTACTTGCTCTTTCAAAAGTCTTCCTTATCTCAGTAAAAAGAAATGAAATATTGACACATGCTACAACTTGGATGAACACGAAAAACATTATGCTAAGTGACAGAAAGCAGACACAAAAGACCACATGTTAAATAGTTACATTTACACTAAATGTCCAGAATAGGCAAATCCACACAAAGACAAAACAGATCACAGCTGCCAAGGGCTGGGGAAGCAGGTAACAGAGAGTGACCACTAATAGATAGGGGTTTCTTTTGGGGAAGATAAAAAGGCTCTGGAATTAGTGCTGACAGTTGCACAACTCTGAGAACATATTTAGAATCACTGAACTGTGCACTGAATATTATGGGATGTTAATTTTATCTCAATAAAAACATTTAAAATAAAAGTTACAGAAACTGTTTTGTTTACTTTTAAAAAATATATTTATTTTATTGTTTTTGACAGAGAGAGGGAGAGAGAGAGACAGAAATAGAGAGAGGTAGAGAGAAGGGGAGGGCCCAGAGCAGTCTCCACAGTCGTACGTCACCAGTTTTCAACATGGTTTGGTTCCACACAGGTGGGCGATGGCTGGGGGGCCTCTCGCACGGGAATTTCACCCTGGTGAGAACCAAACTGGGGCCACACGCCAGTTCTGCATATGGGTCTGCAAGGGCCAGGGCCAGGATTGGATCCTCGGACTCCGGGGCTGCAAATCGAGTACTTAACCTGCTGAGCAATCCCAGCTTCCCCAATTGTTTACTCTTATATCTCAAGTACTTATAACATCTGAGAATAGCAGGTACTTAGAAAATATTTGCAGAATGATTGGTGAATTAGTCTTTAAAGTTAATACATCTGAAACAGTATTATATATAGATATTGATATACATATCGATCTCTATATATTGTTTTTTGTTCTCTCTTCCTCAGACAGCCATATTTAATGGTGTGTAAAAGAAGAGCTGAGGTAAGACCCACAGTCCATTGTTCTGTCTTGAAATCAGTCCAAAAGTTAGTGTAAATATGAACAAATATTTGAATAAGAAGTACCAAGTTAGTCAATTCTTTAAGTTCAGGAATCTCTCAAATTGAGGTAATTTAAACTATTTAGGTATTTGTATTAGCACTGCCTTTAAGAGTTTTAAAATCAATTTTTGTAACGTATGAATGGTGAACTGTAATCAATGCACAGAGAGCTATTATATTATAAAACTATGTTGTGTATGGCACAGAGAGAGAGAACAAAGAGTCTCGGCTACAGTGTCTGACCATCAAGATATTTATAACCTACATGGGTGAAAAACAAATAAATACCCAAGCCCTAAACTTTCCAAAGATAAAAGATCAATATGTAAAAGAACAAAATTGTGTAGGACTTTAATTTGGTAACAACAGAAAAAACAAAATCTCATATCCAATACCCGTAATGTTTAAAAATCTGGTAGCTTTTTCTTAATGTGGAAAAGAACCTATTACTAAGTAGGGTAGTGGTAAATATTCAATAAATGCTTTCGTTTCGCTGATCATAATGCCACAGTGTATCTTAAAATCGTAAGAAACCGTCCCTCTCAATAAGCACAAGCACACATTTCATTTTTTGTACACACATAAGAAAGAAACTCATTTTTCGCTTCCCACCGGCAGGCAGACATCACTCCTAACAGTACAGGCATCCCGAGCGGGCCACGGCGAGGCTGCTCCTGCCAAGGCACAGAACGCACCTGTCAAGAAGACCCAGCCAAAGCCAAAATGTCTGCCTGCCTGCATTTCCCCCTGCCATATCGTATTCCTCAACCTGTTCATCCATAATCTCTTTTAGATGGGTTTCTCTCCCTTCTCATCATGGCCATGTTGTTTTGTCTGAAATTCAATCACAGGCGAATTAGACTTTAGGAAACATTCCCATTTGAGCTCTACATTCACATCAGAAACCCTAGACCCAGTGTTAATTCTATTACAGCTTTTAGTTCTCACATTTCAATGTGAAATCACTTCCCCCAGAGAATGCCACTGATATTGTCAAGAAAGCACATGGGGCTGCCACACAGCTCCATCGTCAATAACAACCGGGGAACTCAACCCTCAGCAGACATTAGTAATCATGGGAAAACAGCCAGAACTTTAATCACAATTCTTTCAAAAACAGCCAGGGATTTTGAAATGCTGTTATTCTAAGGATATGACCCTAATACAGTGCTTAATCAAAGCCATTGCCAGTACAAGAATAACCTGTGGACTTTAATGAAAACCAATTTCATAAAAGTCAGTGTATCAGCATCATGCTGGACCCAATATAGCAAAACTCTAAAAAATGCACATATATATGCATTTTATAGACAAAATCTGTTTATGATACTCTACAGCAGCTCTATTTTGGGGGCTGTGTATTTATACAAAGACACATGCTCATACACATACACATATACACTGCCTTCTGGGCATGTAGTCACACAACCAGAGCACCGGAAGATGTGAACCAGTATTAACTGGTGAACAGCTGGGTGGGCAGGTGCAGGAGTGGATGGGATTGTCCCCATGTCCCAAAGATGGTCTAAAGGCTTTTTTTCAAAATAGAAATTTGGGATAGAGAATTTTTTGAAGCCAAGCCTTTACCGGCAAGAGGCACAAGTCCCAGATGTTCTAGAAGTCCTGAAGCTTGAATTAACTCTGCCACCAGCTCCGCACAGGCTATGTCCTGGCAAAATGGCTAAGGCCATGATCACACCTTAAGACACAGCAGCTGCTACAATTCCTATTGTAGCTGGAGAGAGCGCAATACAACTGTTATCTGTCACAATGCAAAGGAGAAAGAAAAGCAGAAAACTGCTAACCCATCTCGTCTGCTCTCATTTCTAGGACTTTTCTCATCTCCCCCAAGTGGGTGAGAACGGGGAAAGTGGCAAGGTGTAGAGAGGCATGGAGCAGAGAGAGGATGTACTGAAATGTCTAGTGTATTTATAAAGTTGAACTCCACAAGGAATGCAAATATATGGTGAGACAGATATACAACAATTCAAATTAATATAGCCTATTAGATTTAGAGAGAATGGGTTAATTCTTCATTTAAAAATATGTACATATATGCCTGTGCATATACACATATATACACACATACATTACATATATACACACACAGATCTCCAAACATCTCCACAGTCTGCATTATATCATCAGATATTTTCACCTGATCTTTCCACTAATAAAAAAGAAAAAATCCTCTAAATAGAAATAATGTGACTATCAATGAGTATTCCAGGCTGATAACACCAATAAACATCAAAACAGGTAACTAAAAAATGGATTTTTTTTTTTTCACTCCTAACCACTCAAGTCACAAAGAGGTCTATGAAAAATAGGAAGAAAGAACAACAACAACAAAAAAGACTATGACAAATAAACTATTTCTTAATTTTTTAAAAAGTAGCATTATAAACGAGGGCAAGGGGAACTAAGGAATCTATCTGCACCTGACCCATTACTGTGTGCTGCTACCAGGACAACCTTTAGATTATTCCCAGGACAGGTGATTCACAGCAAACGTGTTTTCAAATGTATATGGACAACATTTAATTATGTACTTTCCTGGCAACATCTGTATGTAATTGATGTTGCTATAGAAGTTAAGAAAAAAGACTACTTCACAAATGTCTGTTCCTATCTGACCAAAGGTTTTAAATGTTAAGAAAATAAGTTAACAATTCTTTAAAAGCTAGAAGCCTATACTGGTTGGAGACAGAGATACAGTTCTGTCCCACAACAGACTGGAGGAACAAAGGAATAAAATGGCAAAGATGTAAAGTCTCTTATTTGTGTTTGAATCAGACTGGCTTTTTGTTTTTGGCTTATGTTTCCTGAATGATGAATTCTTGAAACACCACACAGACCCATATGTAAATACAAATGCTGAAACATTTTCTAAATGACTTTCTAATTATCTGCCTTTCTGGAAAATATACAATATTGATTCTCTCCATCAGTGCTAATAATAGAGGGTACTTGGCACCTAAATGATTGGGCAAGTGGGCAACTAAAGCACCCTCATTTCATTGATGAAAAATAGGTCTACATAAATAATAACTTCCAATGAAATAGCTACTAAATGTCCAAATTACTCTGGTGGCCACACTATCATCTGAGCCTCATAGTACTGTTATTGAAGAAAGTGATGAGAAAAAATAGCAAAAGGTGAAGCACCTTACGCAAGACAAAACTGCTAAGTTAGGAACGTTCAAACATCTCAAAAGTCAAGGGAAATCTGTCCAGTTCCCCATACCTGCGCTATAATTAACTTGTAGTGTGAGGTTTAGGAAAATAATGTTAAGCTGGACATGCATTTGCACTTTGTAGAATAAGAATCATATCACTTTTCCAACTACCCCACAGACACCAAAATAATTGAAATAATAAATAAAAGGTAGGCTTTTGGATACAAAATGTTTTATACAATTTCAACACTTAACCTTTCATCAAACTAGTTCCCCTTTAAGGTTTCTGGCAACTCTGAGATTCCAAAATTCCTTTCTCAATTCAGGGTATGAGAGTTATGCTTCAGGAGCACGTACAGTGGTCAATAGGACCATGTTTGGTTTGAGGATAGTCTCAATCATTATGTTCCAAATCTGCTTGTTGGAAGGATATTAGTTATTTTTATCTCATGTACGACTAAGTAGCACAGAAATTTGTTTTCGATAAATGCATTAATAATTAATAAATTTTACTCCATCTCTATGTAGCCACATAAAATGTGGATTCTGCTAGAAAATTAGAGTGCATTTATTCTTGTTTTAATATTTAATAACAATAAAACACAAAATAGGTTTTTCTTTTTGCTAAATAAATTATTTTGTATAGTGTTTTTATAATACTGTATATTTTACCATGTTCGCTCAAAAATGCTTGCTCATTTATTATAGAAGTACACTGTTATGAAAACTTTAGAAAAGTGAGATGCAGGAGTTGTGACAACCAGCTGTGATAAGAAAAGGATTGGCTTTTAAAGTCAATCCTTGGCTGTGTGGAAAATAGAACTAAAGAGTTTAAAAGCCAAAGAAATTTTTATAGTTCAAGAGCTTCTTCTATCCATAAAGATCTCAAGATTATTTACTATACAGATCTGACAACTGGACTTCACCAACTATTGTTCTGAATCTAGACTCCCAAAGATAACTGATTTTCATTTAATAATCACATACACATTAGAAATTCAGGGAGCAAGAAGGCCTATGGCTGAAAGATTTCTAGCTGGATTATCTCAGGCTCTGAAGGTTATGCCTCTGGGTAAGGATTATCAGAGCTAATTTCAGATAGTGAACTGGAGATACCAAGACTAATGAAGAAATGTCAAGAGACCACAACCAGAACAATAAAGCAACATCTCCAATCTTGCCTTGACACATCTCTCGTTGTCTGGACGTTATTCATTCTACTGTTTCAGTTGTAAAAACAAAACACCACCACACTATTTATCTACAGTACAGAAGTAGTAACTGTTTAGTCCTTTTTCTCTCCTGTGTTTCACACCAAATGAAGACAAAGAATTACAAAGACTGAAATGAAAGACATTCCTAATTTTTTGAAGATTAAAGCCCTCTGATTAATATCTATTTAGTTGTTAGATGGATATTTCAAAGCCTCTCCAGATAATTCCAGGTGTGAACATTATTCCATGCAATATACTGCCCAAAAACAAATGCTTCCAAAAGGTCCTCAGTCTGCAAAGAGCTCAAGTCCAGATCTTGCCAACTATTGTTTGGCCAAAGAATCATCCCAGCAAATAGATTTCAGAGCTCTGAATGAGAAAAATAGAAGAACTGGTTAGCCTTAACACTCTCAGGATTTAACACACATCACAGACACCTGCATACCTATCGAACTCAGCATGTGGCCACAGCACAGGGCAAATGAAGCAAATGAAACAAGTCTCAAACCTGCATTCCTTCAGTACCCCCAAACCAAGTAGCACCTACTATGACCCAATGAACCGCCCATTCTGTCCAGCAATGGGCAGATTTAAGGGGACTCACTTGTGAACATTGTTGAATAAGCCCCTTCACCAATTCAGCAACTGAGTTCCACAAGGTGTATTTTTAAAACAAATATATACAATGTTAAAAAATGAAGGAAAATAGGCCATGTTGCTAGGAAATGTGATGACTATATTTTCAAATTATTATTTAAAAAGGAATTATATCAAAATAAATGAAAAGGAAGCTAAAAGTATGAGGCCTTCATTTCCTTTATATTTGGATATCTCATTTTATATAAAACAAATGGAGGATAATGGCAAAAAGTCAATCTTTGTTACTATTTTACTTAATGGTTTAATAATTATTCTCCCAAATGCAAAACCATAAATGAGCAAACCAGAAATACTGAAATAAATGTCATTCTGTTTGTTTTTAGAATGCCATTTAATATTTTAAAAGATGGAGTCGGAAGGCCAGGTGGGAAGGGAGAGAGAAAAGGAAATCATTCATTTTGTGTATGTGATATTCAATTTCTTTTTTGGATTGAACCGAGGATCTGGGTTTTCTAAATGATGCCACATGGCCAACGTCCTAATGATTGGTCTATTATACTATAGTAGGATTTATTTGGACAATTAAATAGCTTGTCCAAAACAGAAGGCATTTCTGCCTTCCAGCAGATAAAATACACAAATTCCCTTAAGGGATGAATATAGGGAAAGAATACAAAGAAGTGTGTCTAACAATGGTAAAAATGTCAGGAAACAGAAAATGTCAAATCCCCCAGGGAAAAACAAACTCACACTTTGGTTAGAGCACAGGCACCACTGTTTTTGTGATGAAATTACAGTCTACAGTCTCCCCTAAGGGAAAACAACTGCTCAAACTAGTCAAAGGATAGCCTTGGGTGGATTTTTCCTTTTTCCAAAGTTGAAAACAAAAGCAACAGCAACAGCATAGCTTTCATGTTACTGTAGGCAGGAGATTTAACTCCTCTCAGAATAACTTTTCTCTGGAAAAAAAACTAAACCAGAAATGAACGTTGTGCATTCTCAGTTCCTCTTCTTGATTCCAATTTCCGGCCTAGTATGCTGGATGCTAAAGGAATCTGGAGGATAAATTTAACTGTTACCGGTAATTACATATTCAAGCCATCATCTGATTTTGCTGATGGGTTCAAACAATGATGCAAAAACTTGGGCATTTTACTTGGTGATTTTGGTTTGGTCTGACATGAAAACATCTTGTAAAAAAGCAAAAGATTTAAATAAAATTAGCTGTGAACTCCACACCTTTTCGAGGTCTGTCTAGTTCAGCTTCAGCCTGAACATCGGAGTTTCACTTAGTTCTAAGTTCAGGCAACTGCTCCTCAGAGGTCCAATTCTCATTATGAAACTCAAAGGCACTGCCATTCTCATTAAAACTCTCCGAAGAGTAATTAATAATGCCTGATGGAGGCAACTGGTCTATTCTTCTGGTTTGGATTTTGCAATTCTAACTGTCTGGCCTAATAAGTATTAAAAGTGTCACTTACATAGAATTCCACCAACTTCCTCTTAGTTACGATGGCCTGGCCTTTTCCATCATTTCCAGTTTTACTTTGATACTATACGAATTCCTCATGAGGATGATTTATTTCTACTGCAATAAAAGTGGGATACAAAATATGAAGAGCGGATAGAAAACGTTGCTGAGGATGAAACTGACTAAACATGCACATCTACCCAAATAACAGTGTGTCACAGACTATCTATGAAGAGTGCACCCAGGATTTTGGGAAAGAAAACTTCTCAGAGACCTGCCTTATCCATGGTTCCTAAAATTTCAACCTTCCTTTTTGATAGGTCTTGTCTCCTTTCCTGGCTTTAATTTTTCTCCTTAGCTCTTATCATTATTGAAACATTACATATTTCTTACCTTGTTTATAACCCATCTCCTCTTCCAGAACACCAGTTCCATGAGGGCAGGGATTTCTGTCCATTTTGCACTGCTGCATCCCACTTCCCAGAGCAGCGCTGAAGCAACTACTTGGTGAGTGAATAAATGAATGAATGAATAAATAAATAAATAAATAAGTGGATGAATGAATAAGAGGATGCAGAAGGACAAAGAGTGGAAATATTAACTACCGTGCTGCACGTTTTAACTTTTTATTAATTTAATCCACACAACATCCTTTGTTACAAATAAGGAATTTGAAATTCAGGAAAGTACACTGTTTAAAGTTACACAGATAATAGATAGCTGCATCAGGATTTGCACAAAGCTCTTTGTACAGCACCATACTGTCACTTTTTCAAAGAGGAAATGTGGCTTTCATTGTTGAGTTGAACCTTTGTATGAATGAGAAGGAATGAAGAACGTAATAGAGCTGGCATAAGAAAGGACGGACATGAACATTCAGAAGGATCAAATATTGCAAAATGGCAAAATCCTAAAACTTATGCAGAGGTTTCTGTTCAAAAAGATAAAGCAAAGATAGACTGTGCGGGGCCTTGCATACTAGGACCTGTATTCTTACAAATGAACATTTTCTCACTTTATGTTTCTTAAACCGTAGAACTTTTCTTTGTCATTTGAAAATTTATATGGAATTATGAGACATTAAGTAGATAAAATTCTGAGAGAGAATCCTGAACAGAAGAAAAACTGGTTAAGAGAAAATTGCAACGGACTAAAAACAAAGGACTAAAAATGATGCAAAATAAATAAGTAAAAATAATAAAAACAAACAAACAAATAAATAAGGAAATGCCAGATTTGGAAAGTATCAGAAAGAAAAAGCAGAAGAACCTGGTGACAAATAAGGCAAAGATAATTAATTATCAGAGAAGACACACAATCTTGAATTCCATTGGGAAAGCTGCTACAGAGGTTGTGAGGAGAGATGATAACCATTACTTTCAATAAGGATGGTTGGTTTCTTCTGCCTCCATATGTCCAACATGTTGAGGACCCCCAAGATTCTGTTCTTTAATTCTTTGCTCATCTTACTCTCTCCCTAAATGACCAAATATACACTCAACTGTCACCTGAATACTAATGAACAGCAAACACATGTGTGGCCCATGACTTCTCTCTCTCCCAAGTGCCTCTCACACATTTCAAATTCAACCATCAGAACTCTTCCTTACATCCTACCCATCTTCCCCCAAAGTTGGAGCCTCCACCCTTCCCATGCCAGCAGTCCTCTCACACTGCTTCCTGTCCAGTACACCTTCTCCTTCCCTGAACCCATCAGTCAGAGAACGTGAAGAAGGATTTTCAATTTTACTTGACACTTTTAGGCATTATTTGAATCTTTGCAATAAGATCATATAACTCTCATAACTTAAAATCCATAGATTCAACAGAAAATATCAAGTGTGAAGAAATTGGAACCTGTGTGCATTATTGGTTGGAATGAAAAATGGTATGGCAATCCCTCAAAAAATTAAAAGCAGAATTACTATATGATCCAGTAATTCCACTTTGAGGTATATATCCAAAAGAAATGAAAACAGAGTCTTGAAGAGATATTTTACACCCATGTTCATTGTACATTCACAATATCCATATACAGTGTTCCCTCGCCACTTCGCGCTTCATGTTTTGCGGCTTCAGTGCTTTGCGGGTTTTCCCAAAACATTCATCAAAAAATAAAAATGAAAAAATACAACCATGTCGGCAGCCACATGGCGGAAAGGAGCGTTGTTTCATGTGGATGCGCGCGAGAGAGAAGGATCCCTGCATGTCAAACACAGAGATGAGGTGACTCAGAGTCCATCCCACGGGCTCTCATAAAGGCGCGGGATTGGTTTCCGGTGCGACATCCACCAATGAGAGGACGAGTGGATTTATCCCTGTGAGTTGATTGTCTGCGCATCATCGCAGCCTCATCTAGCATCTTCTCTTGTTGTATCTCGCCAGTCTTGTCCAGACTGTCTCACATACTGTATTTTAGTGTTGTGTTGGCGATCACTTGTTTTGTTTAAGTGATAACTTTTTTTATTCATTAAGCCCTTATAATGCCGCCTAAGCGCTGTGCCCCTGCGAAAGCTTCCTCCGGGGCGCCCAAGAGGAAGAAGATGATGACCATCAGCGAAAAAGTGAAACTTTTAGATATGATCAAAGAGGGCAGAAGTTGTGCATCTGTGGCACGCCATTGCGGGGTGAATGAATCTACAGTGCGGTACATCAAGAAAGAGGAAGCAAACATCCGCAAAACTGCTTCAATCACCTTCAATAAAGAAGCGAAACGTGTGGTAACTCCATGTAATAACAGAATTGTGAAAATGGAAGCTGCACTGGTATTGTGGTTTGCTGATGGCAGGAAAAAGACAGTGAGTTTGGACACTAATATAATCAGGACAAAGGCCAAAGCTCTCTACGACCCAATCTTGCCCGATGACGACAATGAAGAGGCTGAAGAAGGTGCTGACGAACCTCAAGCCAGTACTAGCGCTGCCAGGAGTGATTCTCCTCCTCGAGGACGAGGCTTTTCAGCCAGCAAAGGCTGGTTCGAAACATTTCGAAAAAGATACGGCCTCAGAAACATGCTTCTGTATGGTGAGGCTTCCTCTGCTGACAACGATGCTGCTTGTCGTTACGTGGAGGAAAAGTTTCCTAACCTCATCAGTGAGGGAGGATACCTCTCCCTCACTGAAAACGAAGAGGAAGACGAAGAAGAAACTGAAAAGCGTGGCCTTACCCTGGAGAATCTGCAACAATTGTGCAACATGGCAAGAGCGATGCAACAATTTGCACAAGACATTGACGACAATATGGTTCGAGCTGTCGAGTTCAGCAATCGCGTTGACGGGGTTATGTCCTCGTACAGGGGAATTTTGAAGGAAAAGAAAAAACAAAGACAACAACTACCCATCACCATGTTTCTCTCCAAGGTAAAGCCGCCGGCTCTACCGTCAGCGCCTCCAGCAGAAGAGTCTCCGAGTGAGCCTAACGCTTCTACGAGTCAAGCGAGAGCCTCTCCTCCGCCACCCACACAAGACTCTTCGCCTCTCTCAGAAAGCCATGTTGATTCATGTTTATTACTGTAGAAGGTTTTGTAATTAACATTATTAATTAGCACTGACACGTTTAAGTAAATACGTATACTGTTGTAATTTTTGTCTTAAATGAGTAAAGCATGAATACGGTTTACATATTTAAAACATTCTTGTACCCGCATACACGAAAACTCCTAGGGGCAAATCCTACTTCGCGGTTTTTCAGCTTTCGCGGAAGGTTCTGGTCCCCATTGACCGCGAAAAACGAGGGATCACTGTATTGTTATTTAGGAAGCCAAAAGCAGAAAGTAAATCAAATATCCACTGGACAGATGAATAAACAAACATGCTATATGCAATGGAATAGTATGTAGTCTTAAAAAGGGAGAGCTCTGACACATGCTACAACATGGATAAGCCTGAAAAGATTATGCTCAGTGAAATAAGCCAGTCACAAAAAGACAGATATTGTATGATTCTACTAATATGAGGTACCTTGAGTAGTTAAATTCATAGAGACATAAAGTAGATAGTGGTTGACAGGGGCTGGGGGAGGGGGTAATGCAGTATTATTGTTTAACTTTAATAGTACTAAGTTTAAGTAGGGGAAGAAGAAACATTTCTGGAGATGGATGATGGTAAATTTAGCAACACTGTCTTGAACACTTAAAAATGTTAAGATGGTAAATTTTATATTCAGTATATTTTACCACAATTAAAAATTTTTAAAAGTCTATGAAGCAACTAAAGAAATCCCAACCACATCATGAAGATAAATAGTAGTGCTTAAAAAATTAAAAAGGAGCACTTACGAACCAAAAGATACTCATACTGTGTCCATGCTTTATTTACTCATGTCAGGTACTACATTTTCATTTCAGAGACAAAAAGCCAGTATTTTATACTTTATGCTGAAGTATCCCTTCACTGTTAATCAAGCTTAAATGAAACTCTTTATAGAGGGCTAGAGACCTAAAACTGAAGTACCCATCAGTATACCATTAATATTTTAATTGAGTCTATGAATAGTCATAGCATTTACTTCTTTAAAAAACAAACAAGATAACTACATTATTCTAATATGCAAATCTCAGTTCTGACAGGACAGCTTACCTTCATCTACATTACAAAAAACCAATGCATTTTGGGCCCATTCATTATTTATGTAATCCTAGAGTTTTCCAGGCTAACAAGAGCTACTGAACACAAGCGGCATTTTCTCAGATGGACACAGAGTAATTGCGGTGTTCCAAAGTCATTTTGCCCTCGCCATCTGAAAGAGGCGGATATGAAGTTTTCATGATTCCAAACTACTCAATTTCAACACGAGCTCAACACCTGTGCTTCACTACAAGCCCAAGAGAATGAGGAGAATGTCATCTTATAGATTTGCTTCTCTTTTTTATTTCAACACTGGGAAACTCCTGCTCTAACACTACAGAGAATGTTAAGGACTTTGGCAGCTATGCCAACTATTTTATAAAACTAATTGTGCATTACTTCCATTTTTAATTAGAAATAAATTTATGCAAATTGACTGATTGGCCCACAAAGTGAAGTTACTCATTTTGAAGCAATAGTACAAATAACCTCTTAATTCAAAGAGCTATCCAGAATATATCACCATGTCCCGGTTATATACATTTTAAATCAGGGATGTCCAATTTTTGGCTCCCCTGGGCCACATTGGAAGAATTGTCACGAGCCACACACCATATATGCTAACACTAAGGATAGCTGATGAGCTTAAAAATAAAAAAGTCACACACACAAAAATCTCATAATGTTTTATGAACACATATGAATTTGTGTTGGGCCACAGGTTGGTCAGGCTTGTTTTAAATTGTGTTATTGTTTCAAGTCAGCAGTAATGATAAAACAAACAAACAAACAAAAAACTATAATGGCTAAAAATTCTATGAGGGATTCTTATTCACACTCTTTTTGAGATATAACAATGTATCCTAAATTAAAAAACCATGTGACTAAGAGCAAGAGGCTGGATTTTCCATCGCCCATTAAATAATCATCAATGTTGTAATTGCACTCAAGGTTCTGCAGCATCAAGTATGGTAAAAAGATTCCTTTCTATGGGCTAAGGCTGGCCAGGTAGGTCAGAAAAATCTCATTATGTAATGAGAGATGAAACTGATTTGAAAGAAAAAAATATGGCCAAAATGGGGATACAGAACCATGGACTTCCTTTTCTTTGAATTCCACATGACAAACCCAATACCAAAGATAAATACTACAATTTCAACAAATTTAGACAATCATATAAGAATAATTTCAAACGTATACTGAATTGGGGAAACTGGGATGGCTTAGTGGGTTGAGTGCTAGCTTTGCAGCTCTGGGGACCAAGGATCAAGTCTCAGCCCCAGCCTGTGTGGACCCATATGCTGAACTGAGGTGTTCTTCCCATGCAGGAGGCCTCCAGTTCTATTCTTGCCCCTCCATCCCCCTGTTCGGCCCCTGGCTTGAGGGAGCGTGCCTCCCATGGGTAAGGTGACCAGACGTCCCGCTTTTGGTGGGACAGCCCCAATTTTTGGAAAGAATGCACGACAAGCTAGGGAATGGTGGGAGATAGATCAAACTTTTAATCAAGAACCCCCTCCCCCCAGGTCAATGGTGTCCCGCTTTACCAATGTTAATATCTGGTCACCTTACCTATGGGGGATGCCCCCAACCAGGTGCTGTCCTGCCGGGCCCCCGTCCACCTGTGGGGAATGAAATCATGTCAAAAACTGATGATATACAATTATGGAGACTGCTCTAGGCCCTCCCCCTTCTCTCTGTCTCTACCTCTCGCTGTCTGTCAAGACAATAAAATAAATCTTTTTTAAAAATGTATACTGAATTGGAAAAAACTGCATCTACCTATGGGGGGGCATGTTATGAAAGGAACACCTATATTATTCTAAAAATCCATCACCTCTACCACGTAGATTTGTGTCTGATTATGAATATTTACTTGCATAAAGTGATCATGCTGGTATTTCACTATACCATCGTATCCTTCCAAATAAGCCAGATGGATCAATCTTGGATTCGTTTTTTCTGTTAGCATTTATGGGGGTGTGGGGGAGGAGTAAGGAAAACATTGCATACGAGTGCAAAACAAAACTACCAGTTCCATTCAGTCAGTCAAGAAATATGTATTGAGCATTTTTTACCAGTTAAGGTCTGGGGAAAATAAATTTGAACTCTACAATTCTATTATTAAAACATGGATGAAAACATTGATTTTGATTGCTTGAATGAAAACGGCATCCTCCTGACTTAAACAGGCAACACACCCAGATTGAGAATGTGATAGGAGGCAGCATAATTACCAGCAAAAATCCTGAGCAGGGAGGAGGAGATTTGGGCTCTTCCCCAGACTCTGTGCCTTATTTGGCTGTACAATCTCAAACAAGTCACTTAAATTAGGGAGACCCCGATTAGCTCTCCAATAAAACATACCAGACACTATTTAAGAAAGCTTCTACCCTTATAATAATCATTGGAATAAATGTAGAAACAGATATCTTAGAGAAGTTATTACAAGGAAGAGAATGAAAATGCTTATGATGGTGACCCAAGGTGCTTACAAGGTGGCAATTTAGAGTTTCACAAATTTTCTTAAAGAAAAATATTATTAAAGGAAAAAAACCTCACCAAATTTAAGGGCATCCAAATCATACCAAGTGTATTCTCAGACCACAAAGCGTTGAAACTTGAGATCAATTGCAAAAGATCAAATGCAGAGAAAACCACATATACGTGGAGATTGAACAACATGCTATTAAAAAGTGACTGGGTCAAAGAGGAAATAAAACAAGAGCTTAAAAAAATTGTAGAAACGAACGACAACGAAAACACGACGTACCAAAATTTCTGGGACACAGCGAAAGCAGTATTAAGAGGGAAATTAATATCATTACAAGCCTATCTCAAGAAACAAGAAAAACTACAAGTAAACACCCTCAAATCTCATCTTATATAGCTAGAAAAAGAAGAACAGAGGTCCCCCAAAGCCAGCAGAGGAAAAGAATTAATAAAAATCAAAGCAGAACTTAATGAAATTCAGAATAGAAAAACAATAGATAAAATTAACGCCACAAAGAGCTGGTTCTTTGAAAAACTCAATAAAATCGACAAACCACTGGCTAGGCTCACCAAAGGACAAAGAGAAAAAGCTCATATTTCCAGAATACGGGACGATAGGGGAGAGA
>PVKE010023289.1:0-24777 GCA_004027555.1 Craseonycteris thonglongyai
GGGCACCAGATATATGGGGTTGGAGGGGGACCTGATTCTGGGAACTGGGCACATAATGCGATGCATGGGTGATGTGATGTGGAGTTGTACATCGGGAAACTATCTAATTGTTACCAACCAATGTCACCCCATTAAATTTAACAATTAAAAAAAAGAAAAAGATAAAATTGTAAAAGACAGAATGTAAAGCATGGTGACTATAGCTAACACTGTACTTTATCATTAAAATTTTCTGAGGGTAGAACTTAAGTGATCTAAGCAAGAACAAATAAATAAACAAACAAAAAAAAAAAAAAAGAGAATCATATGTTTGAGATTATGTGCCAGGACTGGAAGTGTAGTTTATGCTCACAGTCTCTGGCCACACTTCACTTCAGTGGAGGCTGGAAAGCATACTCTAGCTATGTGTTCAGGATGGAGAGAAATGGGTTTGATGGATAATCAGTCTCTGCCATTTTTGATAACTAAATAACATCTGTTAAGTTTCTACGAAGGGGTAAGTGGCTTACACTTCCTTTGGTATTTTAACTTCAAATGGGGTTTTACAGAATAAAGATATATAGTTGGAAAAAAAAAAAAGAATTAAATAAGGGCCCAACATTTTGCATATTATTATAGGCAAATGATTAATATAAAATACAGAATTAATAATACTAAACTTTATTTCCAAAATTAAATTATATCTTTTAAAGCATATATAAATGCATTTTACACAACTGTACTTTTGTGCAAACTATGTTGTGTTCCTTTTTGTCACATATATTTTATATACCAATTTTCAAAAATTGATAAAGACATGTTAATCTTTGAAGAAGTTATATAATATTCCATTATGTTGATATATCATGATTTTTCATAGTCTCTACTACTCCATTTGGGGTTATTCCATTTACTATTAAATCAAAAACTGTTTTTCAACAAATGTATGTTACAGATCTAATATGTGCTGATATATTGTACCCTTGATGCTAAGATATAAATGACCATGACCAACCAGGCCCTGCCTTCCCAGAGACTAAACTCTAGTGGAAAAGACAGCTAAAAAATAAAATAAAATACAGTAGACTCTTTGCTAACTGGAACTCAAACAACCGGCAAACTCTCAAGCAACCAGTTGCTTGAGAGTGCCGGTTGCTTGAATTCTGATTAATAGAGAAACTACTTACATTTATCCAACATCTACCAATCCCCATGGGTGCCAGTTAACTGACAGCCCACTGTAAATAAGATAAACACAGTTGGTGATAGATGCAATAAAGGAAATAAAGTAATGTGACAAGGAGCCTTTAGGGTACGACTGAGATAGTCTATTTTCTAAGACATACTGAGTAAAGGCCTCCCAAAGGAGGTAACATCTAGTTCTTGCATGCAGAATTTCTTCAAATATGTATCTGTATCCATTCACAATATATATAACATTTGTATTTAAATATCACAAGACAACAGCTAAATTAAAGAAAACATGAGGAAGAAATTGCATCCCAAATTCTTTTTAAAAATTAAAAAATTAAGACAAACAAAAAAACTTAATTCATTTTCCAACAGCTTTCCACATAGACTTTTAGGGTAGTGTTTTGTGGTTAACTGTTTATAAGGCGAATTGCACCTGTGTTGTGGTCTGTTTTTAAATAAACTTGCACCTGCAGGGGTTTTTCATAGAACTGCTATTTGGGACAGTACATGTCAGTTATGTTACCATTATACAGAGATCTTTTCCCTCACCATGCTACCTTCTCACCACACTACTTTCTGGGCAGGTCCTAACTTACAAACAACCTGTCTCCAATAATTCATTTGAAAAACAACAGTTTAGATTTCACAATAATTTCTTTAGAGACATAATAATAAACAAGGTTCCCAGGAAATCGCTTAAAAACAATATGTTCCTTTCAATTAATTAATTCCTGTGGTGTGGTCCCTTACTGCTTCAAAGAAATTCAAATCTATTTTTAGGGGAGGCCTCTGCTCTAATCAAATATGTCTGCTTTCCTTTTCCTGTGTATGATTACCTAAATCCTGTTGCAGAATCATTTTCATTCTGTCATTTTCCTCACCATAAATTAATTTTCCTTCCTGCCAACCCTAGTCAAAATCCTAAAATCTTTCAATCTAATTCTAGTAAGTCTTCCCTTCTAATGTCATCCCATTCCGTTCAGCCTATTACTATTTCTTCATTGCTAATATATCCATCTTATATCTCTTTATATCATTTTACATGAGGTGACACATTTTTATCACTTTTCTTAGTATGTGTACAATTTATCTCTTACACTAAATTAATGCTTTCTAGATAAAGAGAGGGGTTCATAAAGAGCAGTAGCAATTGGAAGCTCCCAAAAAAGAATATGAGGAAACACCAAAGGGGAACTATACTCAGAAAAATGAGTAAAAAAAATAAAAAAATGTTCTTATTCTAACTCTTCTATTCAGATTTTTAAGTCATATGTAAGTGCCGTACTGTATGCTTTTTCTAACAACAGGGAGAAAGCATAAACCTATAGTGGAGATATCCACTATATCCAGCTAATTATTTTTTTAAATATCTGATAGATTTTTTTCATGACAATCTTAATAATTCATTTGTATCTTTTTCAGAATGTGAAATAAGTTGCTTTCAGGGAAGCCAGGATGGCTCAGTGGGTTAAGCGCTCACATTGCAGACCCGGAGACCGAGGATGGAATCCCAGCCCCGGCCCATGCGGACCCATATGCTGAACTGAGGAGTGCCCCCAGTTCAGTTCTCACCAGGGTGAGACCCCAGCCCCGTTTCTGTCCTGTGCAGCCCCCCACCCGCCTGTGGAATGAAACTATGTGGAAAAACCAATGATGTGAAACTGCTCTGGGCCCTCCCTCTTCTCTCTGTCTCTGTCTCTGTATCTCTCTATCAAAAACAATAAAAATAAATCTTTAAAATAAAATTAAAAAAAGAAAGAAGTTGCTTTGACCCAAAAGGTATACAATAATTGATTAACATTTCCCAACTTTGCAACATTATATTATAAATACATATATCATATACTAATAATTTACAATACCTAAAACATCTACTACCATCTTCCTACTGAACAAAGAGCAAAGACTCTGGAGTCAGATTGTTTGGGTTCAAATGGGATTTTAGTAAATTATTTAGCCTCCCCCTCAATTTCATCTATTAAAATGAGCATGATTCATTAATTAATCACCTTGATTTTAGCCCCATGAGACCATGTCAGACTTCTTACCTAGAGAACTGTTAAGGACAATAGATTTGTATTGTTATAAGCCACTAAGTTTGTGGTAATCTATTATAGCACCAATAGGAAATTAATATAGCTATTTTTTGGCTCATAATTTCCTTATATAATTGGGGCAACCTGGTATTTTTATTTAAGATAATTTATCTTTAGGACACTGAAATAAAGTTGCCATTATAGCAAATATGTTCTTGTGGTCTATAAAATTAATGCTGCTTACCTGGCCCTCAATTCAAATGGTCGTTCATTCATTTATTCTTTAACAAATATCTATTGATATCTATTCTGTGTGGCAGGGATACAAGTGAACAAGATAGGTATGACCTTTGATCAGTTGGTTTACAGTCTATTGGGTAATAACAACATGTATTTACATGATGACAAAGTACAAGGTGACTTAGAAGCACAGATGTTGGAGTGGAGAGGAGGCAGAGCCAAGGAAAGCTTCCCAGAGGAAGTAACATCCATGCTGAGACTGAAAGACATGTAGAAGTCAGGCAAAAAAGGGACACAAACATGGTCTAGGTGAGATTATAACATTGACAATTTAACTTGAGAGAAAACAACTATTTGAGGAATTGAAAGTTCAATATGACAATATGAGTCCAGAAACCATATGTTTCAAAATACCCACCCTTAAACATTTAATACCATGCTGTATATTGCACAAAATTAAAATAATATTTTATGTAAATACAAATTTGGCATTATTACATGATATGGTTATAGAGTAGTGATTTTATATAGACAACTATAATATACTTTATTAAATACCTTCATTCAGTACCTTAGCAACATATACTGGTAACAAGTTTTCAAACATAATATCAGAAGATAAGTGATTAATATAAAAGGAACTCTAAAGTAATGTGTTCACTGTTATTTTAAATATTGTATAACGGAACATTAATTGTAGTAGTTAGTAATCACAGTGTGAAGTAATGCTGATATGGCAATCAGTGTAAATAAAAGTTGAAACAAATAATTTACAGTGAATACACAATTTTACCAAAATCACAGAATCAAAAACAGAAGAAAACAAAAGCCAGGATAAACCTGCCCCAAATTAATCAATGAAGGAACAATAGACTAATCTCTGGACAATACTCTCTAATTGTACTTTATCATTATTTGCCTATGCATACCTACTACATTCATGCTTTCTCAGGTTCCAAAACAAAACTGGAGATATTCAATATGGCTGACTGACTCTCCTCTTTATTCTGCCATATCATATTGGTTGAAATTGATACTATATCTCAGAGTAATCTTAGTTTATCAATTTGAAGTGCCAAGTTTTTTCAATACACAATAAAGTATATGTCTCTGGACTATCCTAGTTTTTCATTAGTGATAAACTATAGACTAAGAAACTGTATAAAATAGCTCAGAAAAACAAGTAGACTTGGGTTTAACCACCAGCTACATAATCTTGGGTAAGTTACTTCACATCTTTTTTTTACTTCACATTTTTGAGCCTCATCTGTGAACAGATGAATGATAATGGTATCATTCTTACACATATAGTATGAGCATTAAATAAGATACTGTACATAGTGCCTCATACATAATTAGTATTTTCCAAAATATTCATTGCTATTGAAAACAGCAAGTGGAGAAAGCCCAGATGGGTAGTAAAGCCTTTAGGCATGATAATATATATATATATTTAATATATATATAACATTATATATATTTTTTAATATATATAACATAATATGTGTGTGTGTGTGTGTGTGTGTGTGCTTTGAGCATACATGGTGGCTTTATTCAGATGAATTATTTTGTTGGTAGTGGTAATTTTTCATACATTAGTTTTACAGGGTAAATTTAGAGGTCTTAAATTTAAAATAGACATTTAATTACATATAGCTCATTTATCAATCTAAATCTTTTAAATTTGGCACTTGATGCTAGATAGTCCTATAATTATAGTGGCATGCAAGGGGTATATTCCCATATATCTTCTCTGATCTACTAGTTTATATGTGCTAGCTACTTAAGTAAAAACAATCCCAACCGTTTTTATCATTTTTTTAATTTAAATATCTAATATAGTCCCATATTCCATTGATTGTGGAAGACCCCGAAACCTCTTTCTCTATTTCAGGTCCATTTCTCCCAAGCTTCAGATCCACATATCCCACTGTCTAGAAGACATCAGATACTTCAACCTCTTCAGACAACTCAAATGCAGCATGTCCAAACTTATTTTCCCATTTCCTGCATCCTATTAACCTCTTCCTTCCTGAATTGTCTTAGTGGAGGGTACCATCATCCACTCACTTATCTGGGAGTCACTGTAACTCCTCACTCCCTCATACTTAATCAGATACTAAATCCTCTAACATCTCCCAAATAGCTCTTAATCTGTCTACATTTACATGTCCTATTTCAAGGGCCCTAGTTTGGACACTAAAATTCATCACCTAGATCAGCAGTCCCCAACCTTTTTGGCACCAGGGACTGTTTTCTTGGAAGACAATTTTTCCACAGTCGGGGAGAGCAGTGCACATGCACAGCTCACAATAGGGGTCACACTCCTCTGAGAATCTAATGCCACCACTGATCTGATGGGAGGTGGAGCTCAGGCGGTAATGCCAGCAAAGAGGAGCAGCTGTAAATACAGATGAAGTTGAGCTCGCTGGCCTGCTGCTCATGTGCTGTGCAGCCCAGTTCCTAACAGGCTCCAGACCACTACTAGTCCATAGCCCAGGGGTTGAGGAGCCCTGACCTAGAAAACTGCAAGAGCCTCCCACTAATTTCTTCCCTCTTCTATCAGTACTCTAATGATGCCCTGTTTAAAACCCTCCAATGGTTCACAATTGCCCTTAGTATAAAGTCTAAGTTATCTCTTAATACCAAAAATAGATATAGATAACACTAATGATAGCTGATAAGCTCAAAAAGAATCTCATAAATTTTTAAGAAAGTGTACAAGGCCTCATTCAAAGCCATCCTGGGCCACATGCAACCCACAGGCTATGGGTTCAACAAGTTCGATCTAAGCAAAGGCCAAGAGAGAAAGAAATCCCTAAAAGGGAAAAAGAACAAGTACTGTAGTTCTGCTAGAATGTAGAACTCCTCAAGGAAAGTACTATGGAACCAGCTGGAAAAATAAGTTGGGTCCACATAAAGTCAGGCCCCTAATAGTTGGCTAAGAGCTAGACTTGATGCTATAAAACAGGAGTCCCCAACCCCCAGGCCACAAGGCAGTCCCAGTCTGTGGCCTGTTAGGGACCAAACCGCACAGCAGAAGGTAAGGGGCAGGTGAGAAAGCGAAGTTTCATCTGTATTTACAGCTGCTCCTCATCACTGTCATTACTGCCTGAGCTCCAGCTCCTGTCAGATCAGCGGAGGCATACAATTCTTATATGAGTGAACCTACTACTGTGCACTGTGCATGTCAGTCCTCCACCCACCCCCACAGCCCCTGTCAATGTTTCCAATGAAACCAGTCCCCGGTGCCAAAAATGTTGAGGACTGCCATTATAGAGAATGAGGGGAGACCAAAGAAAAAAATTATATGTGAACTGTGTTTCAAAAGATCTTCACCATCACGGGATGTCAGGATAGCTCAGTGGTTGAGCACTTTCCTCATAATTGCGAGTTCCAGGGATCAATTTCTGCCTTGCCCATGCAAACCCTGTATTCTACACTGCTAGTGGGCAGCACAACTGGTAACCACCAGGATGGTTTGATGGTGAAGGTGCTTGACTCCCATACAGGAGGCCCCCAGTTCAGTTCCTGCCCCTCGCAGCCCCACATTCAGTGTAGAATGAAACCATGTGTCACAACTAACCATGTACAACTATAGAGATTGCTCTGGGCCCTCCCCCCCTTCTCTCTCTCTCTCTCTCTCTCTCTCTCTCTCTCTCTCTCTCTCTCTCTCTCTCTCACCTTCTCTCAAAAAATAAAAAAAATAATTTGTTTTAAAAGAACTTCACCATCAAAATTATAATTATCATTGAATCAACAGTTAATATATAATTGTAAGGTTCCTCATAAGAAACAATAAAAGGGGTTAAGATAATATTTAGAAAATAATCAAACAGTATTTCATTGGATTAGAGTTTGGAAGGGAAAGCAATGTAACAATTTCATTAAATTCTTCATTTTGTAATTAAAGCTACCAAAAACCAAGTCATTTTTTTTCATTAAAAGCTTAGAAGCGTTCATATGCTTATCCCATATTTCAGTAGAAGTTCTATATTTTACTTCCAAATCACTTCTAGGGTTTTTGTGTTTTTGAGTAGACCTTAGTTGCAAAAAGAATCTATAACCTACTGCTTTCAGAGTAAGTGGTTACCAACAGAAATGAAAAGCAGATGGCAATTATACTTCATCTCTTCCATTTTCTTTCTTGCACCTAAAAATAATCCTTCTCTCCTTTTCCGTACTCAAAAATAGTTCAAGGAGTTTCCATGATTATATTAAGCTGTCTAAGTTGATAGAATTAACACAAAGAATACATTTTTCCATTATGACTCCCATATCAAATTATTTTTACTATTACTATTTCTCTGAGCATTAAAAAAAAAAGCTGGCGGAGGGCGGGAGGGAGAAAAAAAAAAAAAAAGCTATTTTTTTTATGACTTTAATCATTAAAACCTAGTCTATGGTACTGGGTTAAAAAGTAAATAGCATATAACTATTAGCTTAAGTTCACAAAAGCCATATATTAAATATTTCATCTTTTAAATGTTACATTTACATAAAATAAAAATCTGTGTTGATGGATGAGAGAAACACAAAAGAAACAGCAATTCATTGTTAAAGGCTATTCTGCTATGCTGACACTCATCTAGATTCTAGGATTTAACAAAATGACAACTAGGATCCAGAACTAATGGGGCCCGTAGACTTAGTGGAAATAATGAAGTACGTATAAATAGGTAATACGTATGAAACATGGGAAAGCAAAAGAGGAAGTTCTTCACCCTGAGGAGGCCAGGCAAGGCTTATAAGGTGATATTTAAAATTAGTCTTAAAGGATGAATGAGTTCTCTAGAAAGTAGAAATATGTGCAAAGGAAAGGAGGCAAGAAAGAGCACAGCCTGCACAAGGTTTAAGAGGAAACTTGTAGATAAAATTATTTATATATTAACTACTGATTCAACGATAATTATAGCTTTGATGGTGAAGGTATTTTGAAACATAGTTCATATAACTTCTTTTTAATCAGCCCCCATTTTCTATAGAATAAGGGCTTTAGGTCTTAGCCTATGATATATAAATATACATACAAGGGCTGTGCAGAAAAAAATCCAGCCATTGTCAATATAACGAGAACAGTTACATGGTTGGATACTTTCCAGACAGCCCTCGTTTACATATATATATACACACACAAGGATATGCCACACATGGTGGCAGTGAGAGTGTGATAAGATGTATACAGGAGTCAGGTCATAAGGAATGTGAGCTTGATCCTATAGATAGGAAACTTTTAAAGGACTTTACGTTAGGGACCTATATGATCATTGTTTTGTTTGTTTGTTTGTTTGTTTTTCTTTGAGGTTTGTTTTTTTTTTTTATAATTGAACCTCAGACACAAACAGTTAATTAATTATTCTTCTCAGTTTCTGGCACATCCTCATGGCATGTTCCTGTCCTATTCCTTCTAATCTCCAAGTCTCATCCCATTTATTTGCCACTCCATAAGCAACTGTTTATTTTGTATTTAATGAATATTATTTTTTTTGTATATGTTCTTACAAAATGCGTTATTGTATTTATGTGAGTAGTATTATAGTACATCTCATTTTATACTTTTTTCCCTAAGCACATTGTTTTTAAGAACCATTCATCTTGTTATATAGATATATAATCTACTGTTTCCAATTACTGTGCATTTGAGATGCTAAATCATGAGACTGATTACACAGGGATAACAGGTTAGTAAGGGCTATACCAGGCAAACCAGGATGTATGGTCACTCTACGCTGCTAAATTCTATGCTGTTTATCCATGACACTTTACAGATTTGCTCTTCAAGGATGGGCATCCAGGTTGTCTCCAACTCCCTGCTATCAACTCCCTGCTATCAATAATGGCTTTTCAAACTGCCTCATGCAGGTACCATTATGGATCTGTGCAAGAATTTGTTAACCAAAAAGATGTCTGTAGTGATTTGTAAATTTCTGGCAGAGGTAATTATGAGAACACTGAAAACATGAGCAAAGGAACAGAGAAGGAAATTGCAAAAAATGTTTGGAGAATGAGTAGTAGGGCAAGGAATGCCCGTGCAAACACCAGGATGGCAGCAAAGGTCCTCACCTCCTATGCAGGAGGCCCCAGTTCAGTTCCCATCCCATGGGGCCCCATATCCACCTGTGTGGAGTGAAACAATGTCATAACTGATGTACAACTATGGAGACTGCTCCATAGGAACAAATGGAGTTTAAGCTAATCTAGTGGCAGAATAACTGATTCAATACCCAGAATTTACGCATGCCCTGAAGAAAGTATCCTAATATCACCTAGTGTGTTATTCACAAACCCCTGCCTTCCATAGTCAGAAAATCCCCGAAAGGGTTTCAAATAAAGCAAAAGAGTATTCTTTAAAGAAAAACAAAAAAATTGTTGGCCCTCATCATGTGGAGCTTGCTAACTCCTGAGCCAGGTATAACAATATCGCAATTAAAATTCAAGTTGTAGGATGCCAGGATAGCTCAGCAGGTTGAGCACTTGCCTTGCAACAGCAAAGTCTAGGGATCAAATCCCGGCCCCAGCCTGTGCAAACCCATTTGCTGAGTTGCGGCACAGCTGGTAATCATTAGGATGGGGGCCAGGGTTCTCACCTCCTATGCAGGAGGCCCCCAGCCCCATTTCCGTTCCTGCCCCATGTGGCCCCATATCCACCTGTGTGGAGTGACACTATGTCACAACTGGTGTGCAACTGTGGAGACTGCTGTGGGCCCTCCCCCCTTCTCTCTATCTCACCTTCTCTCAAACAATAAATCTTTTTTAAAAAAACTCGTTGATGATAAATTAGTTGCCACAAATATAATAGTTAAATATCAAATGTTATTTAACATTTGTTCATCTTCTCTAGGGACTCAGTGTTTTTAATTGTTATAAATTTATGATATATAATACAGCTAGCTATTAATCTGTCTTTTCAGAAATACAAAGTTAGAAGAAAAAAAATCCTCACCTAAGTGGTATATAATTATAAGATTAGGCTATGGAAGATAAGCCTAATCTTGGAATTGAATAACTGGCTTTAACTGTTATCAAAAATTTGATAATGTTAGAATACCACACTCTGAATATGCATTGATATTGGAACTGTATTCTAAATACTTAATGTATGTGTAGTATAAACTAAATAATATTAGAGCAATTTGATCATTCCCATTAAAAATATCCAAAATACTTTTCTAACTTCTCTATAGTAATATATGCATTTTGGTCCTGAAGTATGACTATAAATTCTCAGATACTTTGCAATAAAAATAAACTGAAAAATTAAGAGTTTTTTTATGTACCTAAATAAAACTTAGCATTTAGACATAATGAAAATTCAATACTACAGTTAAGGCAAGGATGTACCAGTAATTACAGTTCCAGCTTACATGCAACATATTTAAGCAGTATTTCTAGACTACCGGTAACAATCCATTAGCAATCTCTCATCCTTCTGATTTCTAACAACACTAGGTTTATACCACACATTACCTTGTATTTTAGTATTCTGCATGCATCTTTTCTTTTTTACCTAGCTATAAATTCCTTGAGGGAAGAGATTGGCTAATTCACCTTTGGATCTACTACAGCTTGTAACATTCTGCTTCAGTTAGTAAGCAGTTCATATGTGTTGAATGACAAAATATATTAAAATTTACATTAAAAATGAATTCTGTGAGGACAAAGCAGAATATAAGATTTCACCCACATCCTTTTTATTCATAAAATCATATTTTCTAAAATATTGTAAAGGTTTTAAAATGTCTATGGTAACTTTTAGCACTTTGAAAATGTTTAGTTAAAAATATCACTTTTTGAAAAAGTTGTATTATTTTTCTTAACCTAATGACATATTTTTTGCAAAGATTTTGTATGTCACCATTAATTTTCACAATGTATCAAAAATTCAGCTTCTAGCAACCTACATTTGAAGGTACCATAACACTAACTCTGAATCTATCATATATAAAGTCTTAAATCTTAAACCTTGAATTATTCTAAGGTTATAAGGCAGTCCTTTCATACTTCTAGCCCTAGTAATACTTATAAATATTACTTTTTTTTTGTTTTGTTTTGTTTATTATTATTGTTTTTGACAGAGAGAGCGAGAGAGAGATACAGAGACACAGAGAGAACTGAACTGGGGGCACTCCCCAGTTCAGCACATGGGTCTGCACAGGCCGGGGCCGGGATTCCATCCTGGGTCCCCAGCGCTTCAAAGTGAGCACTTAACCCACTGAGCCATCCCGGCCTCCCCAGTAATACTTCTAAAGACAAGTTTAATCAATTCTTCCCCTATTACCACTCTCTTCCTCAAATACTTTAATCTGTGCTCGTTTCCTTTCATCCTCCCAGCAAAACAAACCTCTGTAAAAGGTCTATACTCATTCACATTGTAAAGGAAAATAACAGCTGACTGTGAAAGCCTGGTGTGGGAGCACTGTCCCAGATTCCTGTGCCAAATTTACTAATATAATCTCCCCGAGTCTCTGTTTCCACATGTATAAAATGCAAGTATGTAGTTGGGATCAATGAGTCCTAAAATCTACCCCAGCTCAGGTTATCTCCCTTCAAGGTATTTGCAGCCTTATACAGCATTCATTCACTCTATTTATGCAGCACCTGAGACAGACAGGTTATCAAATAGTGTAATTTCAATACTTATTCATTAAGCAAATCTTGATTGAACACTTACTCTGTGCCAGCCACTGTACTGGGTGCTGGCAGTATCAATATTTGTAGTGATCTAGGTGATATAGAACAGCAGCGTCCAAACTTTTGGCTTTCCTGGGTCACATTGGAAAAATTGTTTTGGGCTACACATTAAACACACTAACACTAGCTGATAAACTAAAAAAAAAAAAAGCCTCATAATGTTTTAAGAATTTGTGTTGGGTCTCCTTCAAAGCAGTCCTGGGTCACAGGTTGGACATGCCTGATACAGAAAAACCGAGGGAAAGACAACTAAAAAAGTCAAGAGACCATAGAGACGATGCTTAAGCTGTGTCTTCAATAGAGAAGTTTCCAAGGTTAAGGGGGAGTACTAAACTCCATTTGAGTAAGGCGGATGGCGATATAAAAGGCTTGACAGGTGTTCTCAGCAATTAAAGCTCGGTAATACAGGACAAATGTGTATATACTTTGGCATGCTTTGCATGATTACTTGATTAACGCATGTCCCCTACTAGACCACAAGTTCCACGAGTTCAGGTCTACTTTTTGCCCATTGTTCTCCTAGAACCTAATACGCAGCCTCGTGCTTAAATGTTGAATAAAGTTAAAATGTGTCATTGCCAAAGCATCTTGGAAAATGAAAATTCTCTACCAAAAAGGCCAATTTGAGTTCCTCGGAGAATCGACTCGTAGTCAAGCGAGGATGTCTTCCCATTGTTACTCCTTAGAGACACAAATCCCCGTGAAGTCACCAAGCCTTGAGGGCAGGGAGCTGGAGAGGGATTAGCACACCGCCCAGACGCCTGGCCTGCGGTCTCGCCCTGATTCCGGGATTCTCCAGTCCAGCGGCACCGCCAGCGCCTCAGGACATGGTGCCCAGAAAACGATCTGGACTTTGAGAAGAGAAAAAAAAAACACCTCACTTCCACACCGAAAGGAGAATAGAACAATTACAGTAAACAAGAAAGTCCTCCTAGAAATCCACACTCCGCTCCCAGTCGGAGACTCTTGGTACGTGCGCGGTACAGCCCACTGCACAGCCTAGCGCCTCTCCTAGTGGAGGTAGAGCGCCCTCTACTGCTCCTACGGACCTCGCCTCGCGGTTCCCTCACAATACGGGTCCCCCACCCTCGCTACGCCCAAGCTCGCGAGAGTACGAACAAACGTCTCAGCAAAGGGCTATATGGAGCTGAACTTCCTACACTTGTTGTTCCTACACGGAAGATTTTAATTCACCGGAATCGATTGGCGTTAAAGGGCAAAGGGAAAAAACAGTTTATCTTAACGTGACTGCGCTTGCGGGACCGAGCGGAAGTCCTAGTTCACGCGCCACACGAAAAGCATCCTGGGGGCCGGAAGGAGGTAGAAACTCCTGCCGGCAACCGGAACTCCGGGAAACTCGCATGGTGGGAGAGCGCGTGGCTGTTTCAAGAGGCGTGTTGCTGGAGCGCGTGGCTTGTGCGCGGAGGTAGACGCCCCAGTTCGGTGTTGAACCTGAGATCGCGAGCTATGGTGGGGAGATCCCGGCGTCGCGGAGCAGTCAAGTGGGCAGCTGTGCGAGCTAGGGCAAGTCGCGGCCCAGCGGACGAAAATGAAGACGATTTAGAATTGCCACCCTCACCAGGGGACTCCAGCTACTACCAGGATAAGGTAGATGATTTCCACGAGGCCCGAGCTAGAGCCGCCTTGGCTAAGGGCTGGAGAGAAATAGACAGTGGGGACGAGGAGGAGGATGGCGAGGAGGAGGAGGAGGTGCTGGCCATAGATGTTGCTGATGAGGACCAAGAAGATGGAGAGAGTGTGGGGGATGAGGAGGAGGAGGATTATGACGACGATGGTGGCAGCTCCGTGCAGAGTGAAGTTGAGACCTCTGTGGATCCCAGCTTGTCGTGGGGTCAGAGGAAAAAACTTTACTATGACACGGACTATGGTTCCAAGTCCCGAGGCCAGCAGAATCAACAAGAAGTAGAGGAGAAGGAAAAAGAGGAGGAGGAGGAGGCACAGCTCATTCAGCGGCGCCTAGCTCAAGCCCTACAAGAGGATGATTTTGGGGTCACCTGGGTGGAAGCCTTTGCAAAACCGGTGCCTCAGGTAGCTGAAGCTGAGACACGGGTCGTGAAGGATTTGGCAAAAGTTTCGGTGAAAGAGAAGCTGAAGATGCTGAGGAAGGAGTCACCGGAGCTCTTGGAGCTGATAGAAGACCTGAAAGTTAAGTTGACAGAGGTGAAAGATGAGCTGGAGCCATTGTTACAGTTGGTGGAGCAAGGGATTATTACACCTGGAAAAGGAAGCCATTACCTGAGGACCAAGTACAATCTCTATTTGAACTACTGCTCCAACATCAGTTTTTATTTGATACTGAAAGCTAAGAGAATCCCTGCACATGGACATCCTGTCATAGAAAGGCTTGTCACCTACCGAACTTTGATCAATAAACTGTCCGTTGTGGATCAGAAGCTGTCCTCTGAGATTCGTCATCTACTCACCCTTAAGGATGACACTGGAAAGAAAGAACTGAATCCAAAAGCAAAATCCACCAAGGCCAAGTCAAAATCTGTTTCAGAGGCTGTTGCTGCTGCTGCCTCTGCAGTTACAGATCTTTCTGATTCTGATTTTGATGAAGAAGCTGCACTGAAATACTATAAAGAAATAGAAGACAGGCAAAAGTTGAAGAGAAAGAAAGAATATAGTACTGATGAACAATCTCTTGAAGTTCAAAATGCAAAGAGAGCCATTACCTATCAGATTGCTAAAAATAGGGGACTTACACCTAGGAGAAAGAAGATTGATCGCAATCCCAGAGTAAAACACCGAGAGAAGTTCAGAAGAGCCAAAATTCGCAGGAGGGGCCAGGTTCGTGAAGTTCGTAGAGAAGAGCAACGTTATAGTGGTGAAATATCTGGCATCCGTGCAGGAGTTAAAAAGAGTATTAAGCTTAAGTAAATTTTTTGCTTTAAGTTTCTTGGTAATAATTTTAGATCAATAAATTTTAGTTTTTAACTGTTGAAGTTACTGTATTAATATATAATTCCTAACCTTAAGTTTTAAAAATTCTTGTCAATGGGGAAATGTTTGCCTTATTGCTTAATTATTTATCCTTCAATTTATGCACATATGTGGGAAAAGATTGTGTTGAAAAGTTCTCCAATATTCTTTCAACTAGTAGCCTAGGAAAATTTCACACCTAGTTATGGAACAGTGGTCAAACTTAGAACAATTTTGTGATTTTTTCATGGAAAGTAAAGAGAATGCATCTTTGGCAATCATCTTATTTGTAAGACAGCCTATAAAATAGTTCTGACGTTATTTCATTTACCTAAGTATAATTCTTGAGCAGGATACTTGTTAAATAGGTTTAATGTTAATTTAAGGATTTTGTACATCCTTTGTAGTGAAAGCTTAGAAATGAAGAACTTTGGTTAAAAGTACATAAAAAGATATGCCTTGCTTGCATTAATTGTGAATATTTTCTAATAGTCCTTAATGTGGTAAATAGGTAAAAATTCCATTTGCCCTCTGTACTGCTGACTTGTAGCTGTTGCTGTTTGTACACTCTATTTGCTGAAAATTTGGTGTGATTACTAGTAGATAAGTGACAACTTCAGGGGGTAACAGAGTTACATTTTCTTTAGTTGCTCTGGTCTTTACAGTAGGAAAAAGATGTTGAGATGGTAAACCAAAATATTTAGGATGATGTCAGGGAAGAAAGTAAGGACTAATGAAGGAAAACAAAAAAGATGTCTTAACTATGTCACTATTTATTAAACATTGTGCTAGCTGCTGGAGATGCAGAGATGATTGATGGTTAGTATTTACTAAATGCTTGTCATGTACTTGATGTGTATCACCTCATGTAATCTTCCCAGTAACTTTGTGAGGTGGTACTGTTCTAACAGAGGTGAGGATGCTGAAATTCCCAGAGGATAAGTTTCTAAAGGACTCATGTTTGGGATTTAGACCCATGCCAGTTTATTTTGACCCTTCACTCTTAACCTCCCTCTGGCTTACATCTGCTTCCTCAGTAGCACACATATCAAATTATTCTCTTTTGTTTTCTTAAAAATATAAGAGGTAGATTGGAAATTAACACCTGCAGAGTGCTAAGGTACTTTTTGTAAGCACTTTGTATTTATTTCCTCTTTCCTCACCTCAACTCCTGTGGCAAATTTTAAAGATATTTATTGTGGCATATTTTAAAGATGAGGAAACTGACAAAGACAAGTTACTTTCTCAAGATCGTACAGCCATTAAGTGTCAGAGCCACCCATTCCAGCTTTAGAGCCCTATCCTATACTTTCTTTTATGATATCATGTAAAGTATAAGTTTTCAAGTTACTGGGGTGGTTTTGAGTTAAATTACTTGATCTTATTCATTTTTTTCCTCTCTATGGTATGATTATTATATCTACCTTGAGGAGATAAAATAGTGGTTAAGAGCTGTAAAATCATGGAAAGTATGCATGAGGGCTGTTCAGAAAAAATCCAGCCATAAATGCTGCTCTATTTTTCATGTTACATGGCTGGATACTTTCCAGACACTCCTCATATTCTGGTGATTCCTGGCACAGAGCTCCTAAAACCCTCGTAAATACCTATGTAATAAGAGCACTGGGAACATCTTTTGTTGTAATGTTACTCTGGAGAGGACTGGCCGTGATTAAAGCTTCAACTTTTCAGCCCCACTCCCAATATTCAGAAAGGGGAGAGGAGCTGGAAATGGAATTAATGACTGATTTTGCCTATCTGAGGAAGTCTCCATAAATCCCATAGAATGGGGTTCAGGAGCTTCCAGGTTGAAAATATCCACCTACAGGGAGAATGATGCACCCCCAACTCCACTGGGAAAAGCTCTTGTGCTCAACCCTCCCAGACCTAGTCCTATGCATCTCTTTTTCTGATTGTTCATCTGTATCCTTTATCATATCCTTTAGCAAACTGGTAAATGTAAGTAAGTGATGGCACCATCCTCTGAGCAAATTAATCAAACCCCAAGGAGGGAGGGGCATAGGGACCTAGGATTTATAGCTGATAAGTCAGAAGCACAGGTGACCACTTTGACTGTATCCAAGCAGATTAAGATAGAGTTAAACTGTAGGACACCTAGCTGGTTTCACAGAATTGTTTGGTGGGGGAAAACCCCACACTCAGCTAGTATCAGAAAGTGTTGTGAGTGTTCTAGTGTAAGAATAAAGAAGAAACAGGTGGAAAACAGGATTTCCAACTCAAGGGCTGACTGTAGACTAACGCAGCTCCATCACTTAGTACCTGTGACTTTAGGCAAGTTACTTGATCTCTCTATTCCTCACGTCTTTTTCATCTAAACTAAGAGGAGGAGGAGTTCCTACTTCATAGAATTATTACAAGGGTTAAGTCAATTAATATAAAACACTTAGAATGATGCCTGTTGCACAGTAATCACCTAACAAGTATTGGCTCTTACTACAGGGTTGTGAGAATTGACATTTGGCACATAGGTGCCTAATGAATTGTAGCCAACAGTATAGTGATTCCTATTCAGTATACTGTAAGAACATAGAGAATAAAGTGTAGTCATACATGTAAAATTGCTTGAGAAATTAATATCCTAAGTTTGGAAGAAGAGGGGTGCATTGGTGAGCACATAAAGGAATATAGAAAATCTGGAACAGGACAGAAAGCAAGGTAATGAACAGAAGTTAAAAATATTTAATATTCTATGTCAAATACCTGACATTTATGAAGTAATGAGGAAAAGATGTTTTAAAGGAAGTAGCGATACCTTCCATTTATGAAAGTGATAAAAAAATTAAGTCTGTTATATATCCTCTGAATATATTAAATATTACTTCAGAGACCTCACAACACTAAATTCATTCTGGAATAACTAGGGTATGTAGATGGTGCTATCCTATTTTATAAACATAAAAAGTGGCCTTATCTGATGTGAAATAATAGCAAAAGAAGTAACAAATTGCTGGACTTAATATTTTACAATATCCAAATTTTGTATTTACTTAAACATTTAAAGAACATCAAGATGTGCTAACACATGAATAAGTTAACTATAATCATTTTTCATAGATACCTTTTGAACTGTGGTTTCATAGACTCACTTTTTTAACTGGAGAGTCTCATGGATCAGAGTTCCAATAAAGCAGATTACTGGCTATCGGGCATCCATACAAAGCAACAACCTATTAGTTTTATGTCACCATGTTAAGCTATGGGCAGCTATTGAAAATATAAAATTAAAAACTAGAGTTAACCATATCCCCTTTAATTTTTGTGTAGAAATTTAATTGTTTATCAGACCTCTAAAACTACCTTGTAGTCAAAGCTTTCAGCAAACAGGAAAAAAATTTTGTGATCTTAAAAGATAATAACTAGCTTGAATAACTTAATATATCTAACACAAAATATTTTTTTTTTTAAGATTTACTTTTATAGTTTTTAACAGAAAGAGAGAAAATGGGGAGGGCCCAGAACAGTCTCCACAGTTGCACATCATTGGTTTTTCCACATAGTTTCATTCCACAGGTGGGCACGGGGCTGCACAGGGCAGGAACTGGGCAGGGGTCTCTGCCCGGTGAGAACTGAACTGGGGGCACTCCCCAGTTCAGCATATGAGTCCCCATGGGCTGGGGCAGATTCAGTCCTCAGTCCCCGGGGCTTCAAAGTGAGCAATTAACCTGCTGAGCCATCCAGGCTTCCTCCTGACACAAAATATTTAATGTATCAGGAATGGCTGCTTATTTTTCCTTGCCGGTTGTATGAAGTAAATTATATGACTTTATATTACTTTAATGTTAAGATTACCAAAATAATTCATGAAAGGTGGACATCAGTATAAGTTAGATCTCAGGAATCACAATGTCTGAGTAATAGGTGATACAAAAAGAATAAAATCATGCACAATTCAACGCGAGTTCAAAGTCATTCAAACTGAATACTGCTTCAGGTAATCAGAGTTTTAAAAATTCTTTTAGCAACCGTACTGATTCTTTTAAAACCACTGTATTGTGCTTTTGAAAGTTGAAACAGTACAGAAAATTTTTTAACAACACCTTTGCTTAGTGTATTTTCTCATATCAGTTTTTAATTTAATATTGTCCACTTAAGCTATGTATTCATTTTTTAAGAAAAGCAACTTATTTTTTTTAATTTGCTGTGAAGTAAAGTTTTAAAAGATAGTAAATATTAAGAATTAACATTTTTTTAACTATAAAAAAAAATAATAATCCTGGAGTAAACTGATATAATTGTTCTGCCTTCCGAGAAACAGTAGAGGGTAGCATTTAGGAGCTTGACCTCCAGAGCCAGAATGAAGTTTAATCCCATTTTCACCACTTAAGATGTGTCTTTGGTCTACTTAACCTCTCTGTGTCCCAATGTCCTCAGATAGAAAATACATATTATAGCCATTTAAATAGTTAAACCATATAACATACATTTAGAGCAGCACCTAACAGGTAAGTAAGTACTTAGTATTAGTTACTATTAATCCATTTTTAAAAAAAACAACACTTTGAAAGAGTTCATTTACTCCTTGGTTTTATCATAATTGTTCTTAGACCTGAATGTCTAAGGATCAGTTGGTAAATTTAAAATGGAGATTCCTGTGCCCGCCAGTTTCTGATTTAACTGGCCTGATGTGGACCCACTAATGTGGTGGTGGTGGTTGTTTTGTTTTTTATTGTTTTTGACAGAAAGGGGGAGAGTCCAGAGCAGTCTCTACAGTTGTACATCATCAGTTCTCAACATGGTTTCGTTCCACACAGGTGGGTGGGGGACCATGAAGTGTGGGAATTGGGCCTGGGGGTCTCCAGCATGGGAGGCATGCCCCCACAAGCTGGGGGCCAAACCAGGGGGCCTCCCACATGGGAAGATGGCCCCAGAGAGAACCAAGCTGGGGTCACACCCCAACTAAGCATATGGGTCCACATGGGTCGGGAATCTATCCTCGAACCCCAGGGCTGCAAAGCAAGAGCTCAACCTACTGAGCTATTCCAGTTTCCCCCCAGTGATGTGTATTTTTAATAAGTGCATCAGATGATGCTGATCAAATGGTCATAAAACAGTTCTAGGAAACACTGGTCTGGGTACACTGAATTTTCAGTTTCGCTTAGCTAATATAGCCATGAATGAAATTAAACAAGAATGGTATTCTTGTTTATTAAATTAAAGAATGTGGTATTACCATGGAACTACAAAACCTCAAGGGTAGCCCCATGAGAATCTTGTTGAAAGCACTAGATCTCCCCACACCATAGCCTCCCCCAAAATAATATAGGCCTAATCCCAACACTTTATAAACCACCTCAGTGGGATCCTGGACTCTGAAACAAGGAGTCCTTGGACTTCAGGAAACCTTGCACTTAGGGGACTATTCCTTTTACCCTTACCTTTATATGGCCTGTGTTACTATATATACTAGATCATCTTACCGTGGGTGGAAGAGGAAATTACGCAAAGTAGATGACCAAACAGAACTTTATTAGCACCTAGATTTTTTTATTTTTATTTTTTGACAGAGACAGACAGAGAAGTGAGAGGGCCCAGAGCAGTCTGCATTGTTGACAGCATTAGTTTTCCATATAGTTTCACTCCACAGGCCGGCACAGGGCTGGCAAAGGGCAGAAACTGGGCCAAGAGCCTCCCGCATAGGCCCCAGCAAGAACTGAACTGGGGTTATACCCCAGTTCAGCATATGGGTCAACAGGGGCTGGGATTCGATCCTCAGGCTCCAGGGCTGCAAAGTGAGTGCTTAATCCGCTGAGCCATCCCAGCTTCCCCTAGAATTTATAAATATTTATTAATGAGCTCTTTTAGACATACATTTCTAATTACATCATGCTTTAAAATTTACAAAAGGGGAAATTAAAGCCAAGTTTTATTTCTTAAATTTCATAGTCCAATTTTTTCCAAATCACTTTTACCTAGGGTCCTTGATGGCTACAGAATTAAAGAATTTTGATAGAATTTTAGAAAGAGAAAAGGGGTTTTTAATAAAAGGCGTGGCTGAAAACTAGAATAAGCCAGTTGTGCATTGTAAAGAGAAACTCAAGATGTCAACTTTGGGAGTAGACACATTGGTAGAAGAGATAGATGCATAAGTTATAGCCATTTACTGTTTAGTATGCTATAGGACTTCAAAAGAGGCATGCATTTCTGCATAAGGACAGATCTGTTTAAGTAGAATCTTGTGGGGAAAGGTGGGTGTGGCAATACGAAAAATACCAAACCTGCCTGTTATCCAAAAGCAACAAAAATGTGAGGCAAGGCAGGAAGATAATATTGGAAAGGAAAGGTGGGGAGGGGGTAGATCATTAAAGACCCTAGGAGCTTAGATTATATCCCAGATATGGAGAAAGTAACCAGGGTGTTTTAAGAATCAGTGTGACATGCATAATCAGACCAAACTTCAGAAAATCTTTCAAAGTCTGCCTTGCTGCTGTAGAAAAATAGACCTGGAATAGATGAAAAATAAGTAGGAAATCCAGCTATGCGTCCTTTGCAGTAAGAAAAGACAAAGATTTCGGTTAAAGCAAAGAGAACAAATTAAGCGAGAAATCAGATATTTAGAAGAGAATTTGAAAAGGTGAATGAGACTTGGATCAAACTAGATACAGTCATAGAGCATCAGCAAATGCAAACCAAATAACTTCAGCAACACTAATAACATATTAAAAGTCTAAAAAGATAATACGGTAAACTAGGGAAAGAATTCCACTTTTCCAATATACACAGGGAACACAACTTAGCTGTTAGCAGATCTTCACTAAAAAGATAATTATAAAACTTATTCAGAATAGCCCCTCGACATGTTTTATTTTCTATTATAAAGTTAACACATTCATTATAGACCACTTGCAAATACAGAAAAGTAGAAAAATGAAAAAATACAAACATATTTATACCGTCCAAAGAAAACTCAATGTTTGACTTAGTCTAAACATATTGCTTAAGAGAAATATATTTCCTAGGGAGGTACATTGTACTCTTAAGATTACATTAAGAGTAGCACTTATATTTCTTGAGTATTACAGATAAAATAAACATGGAAAGGAGGTATATATTGACTAAGTATTTTTGCAATTAATGTTTAGAAAAATAAGTCAGTAATGGTGACCAAAACCTAGCAATTGAAAATTAAAGAAACGGTAGACTTTTAAGAGAGCTTTCACACTGAGGCTTTACATTAACTAATCAGTATAACTAAATCCCTGCATTTATTAAAATTAAAAGTTTAACATGAAGTCTTAAATTGCCTCATTTTCAAGTTAAGACTTTTCCCAAGTACTGCACAATGAAAAACAATTGCTCAAGAAAGCCATTATTGCAGAATCATAAAACCCATATACAATACTGAAAAAGTACATATAAGAACCCTTCCCAAGTGGTATCTTTCTGATCACTGCTCTAAGAACCTTATGCTAAAAGTACATTCATGACATTGATCTCTAAAAACTTTTGTAATACATTCAAGATCATCAGTTTCTAAAAACAAAACATGGATAAAAGTATAATGCAGATAAAGTTGAAGAGTACTTCTTGCTTTGTTTCACAAGAAAATTAATAGCGCTTAATTGTTAAAAGTGCTTTGATTTTGTCACTTTAAGAGTATAGGAAGACAGTCTGTGTATTTTCAAGAAACAACATGTTTAGACTCACTTTTATAATCGGCTTCCTAAATGTATGTAGCAGCTGAAACAGCCCTTTATGTCACGAGAGCTTAAGCAGAGCTGTGATTATATTATTGATCCAAAACTAAAAGCATACAAAACTAGGAACTTGGAGTACCATCTGCCTTTAAAGAAACTGCTCATAAATAGCTTTGCCTGGAAAATTCAAGGACTCATATTTCAGCAGATTTTCTATATTCATTACACTGTCAGTGACATAAAGCATAAATAGAACTACTTTTTAAATTAGGCATTAAAAATACTAATAAAACAGTAAACTGCAAGATTCCAAGTATGTCAGGGTTTCTAATACCTACAGGTATCCTGGCTAACCAGAGAGGAGAAAGCAATTTACACTAAATAGAACTTTGAGCTTTAACTTGGTGACTCCCTTGGCTGCTTATTGGACTTTCTCAAGAGTAACTTGTGGGGATGCCAGGATGGCTCAGAGGGTTGAGTGCTCATCTTTCAGCCCCGGGGTCCAAGGATCAAATCCCAACCCCGGCCTGTTTGGACCCATATGCTGAGCTTGGGAATGTCCCCAGTTCGGTTCTCCCTGGAGCGAGCTTCCTATGTAGGAGGCCACCAGTTCAGCTCCTGCCCTGGAGAGTGCTTCCCACATAGGAGGCCCCCAGCTCACGGGGGCATACCTCCCATATGGGAGGCCCCTTGCTCACCTGTGGAGTGAAACTATATCAAAAACTAATGTACAACTATGGAGACTGCTCTGGGCTCACCCCTTCTCTCTGTCTTTCTCTGTTGAAAACAATAAAAAAAAATTTTTAAGAGTGATTTGTGAGGACTCTGATCTCTCTTCTACCTACAATGGCATAAGTGTATATGCTTATCAAATTCTTTACCAAAACATTGCAAAACATCTCTGAAGGAACTTGACAAAAATACTTACAATTTTCTGCATGAAAAACAAGGTAAAAAATCCAGATAAGGATAGGAGTTAAAACCAATTAATACAAGGTTGGTGGGAAAGAGCTGGGGGAAAAGGTGAAGGGATTAAGGAGTACAAATTGGCAGTTACAAAAGTCAGGGAAATGTAAAATACAGCATAGGGAGTATAGTCAATAATACTGTAATTACAGTGTGTGTTGTCAGGTACTAGATATATGGGGGATCATCCCATAAATTATATAAATATCAATCACTGCTGTATACCTGAAACTAATATAATAATTGAATTTCAATCATAATTGAAAAGCTAAAAAACATTAAGTGGGGGAAAGCCGGGACGGCTCAGCGGGTTAAGCGCTCGCTTTGAGGCCACGGGGACCGAGGATCGAATCCCGGCTCCGGCCCAGGCAGGACCCACATGCTGAACTGGGGAGTTCCCACAGTTCGGTTCTCTAGCTGTCTCTGTCTCTGTCTCTCTATCTGTCAAAAGTAAAATAGAAATAAATATGCACTGAAGATAAAATAATTACTCTCTATAAATATAAAAAGATATAAAAAAAATAAAATATAAAAAAAAAAAACATTAAGTGAGGGGAAACTAGGATGGTTCAGCAGGTTAAGTGCTCACTTTCCAGCCCTGGGGACTGAGGATCAGATACCAGCCCATGCAGACCCATATGTTGAACTGGGGTGTGCTTCCCATGTGGGAAGCCCCAGTTCAGTTCTCACCCTCCCCCTGCCCCCTGTTCGACACCTGGCTTGACGGCATGTGCCTCCCATGTGGGAGACCAATGCCCAGTTCCCACCCAGCACTGCCCCCAGCCCACCTGTGTGAAACGAAACCATGTCAAAAACTGATGGTGTGCAACTATGGATACTGTTTCGGGCCCTCCCCCTTCTTTCTGTCTCTCTCTGTCTCTGTCTCAGTCAAAAACAATAAAATCTTTTAAAAAATTGAGAAAACTGGCACAAATAACAAGCTTTTAGAACAAATCATGGATTAGGTGTCAGGTTCCAATAACTGAAATCTATCTTTACCTCTACTTGTGTCTGGGGGTAAAAACATGTGAAGTTTTCTTCAGGCAAACAAACAAAACAAACAAACAAACAAA
>PVKE010023290.1:0-24775 GCA_004027555.1 Craseonycteris thonglongyai
CGGGCCGGGCCAGCCCCCGGCGCTTTTCTCTCTTTCCACTTTAAAGCCTTGGGTCGCTTTTTCTTCTTTGCACAGAAGTCGCGCTCGGGCATCCCGATCGCTCGCAGGAGAAACCAGGCTCCAGGCGCTGGCGCCGGGGCCGCGGGGAGGAGGCGCTTTCGCTCCCTGCGGCGGGCGCGGCCCGGGCGCCCCGAGCTTCCCAGGCCTGGGGAGCGGGCAGCGGCGGCGGTGTCCTCCCCGGCGCGGCAGGTAGGGCCGGGCGCGGGGGCCGGGGGGCTGCGGGGCTGGGCGAGGCGGGGATCGTGGCTCTTGGGGACCGAGTGGGTGGAAGCGGGGCTGGGCTGGGTGTTGGGGGGTCCTGAGCGGAGCCGTAGGGGGCGCGGGGACCGCAGCGCGCCGCGGTGGCTCCGGGGAGCACGTTCCTCGCCGCGGGTCGGGCCGGGCGCCGCCCGGAGCCGCTGCGGATGCTGCCGCTGCAGGCTCGGGCGGGTCGCGGCGGCCCGGGGTCCCACCTGCGGGGGCGGGCGGGACCGGGCGGGGGTCCTGGCGGCCTCGGCGATCGCTGCGCCTGGGGTTGAGCCTTAGCAATTGCCGACCCGAAGAAGGGGCCTGGGGCGCACGGCGGCCCCCGCCTACCCCTGGGTGCCGGGGCGCTCCACGGCCTCCGTTTCCGCGACAGTCCCCGCGGCCGAGGCGGGGGCCCCGGCCTGGCCCTCCCGCCCCGCAAAGTTACGGTAGTTTCGCTTTTCCCGCCGGTGGGGGCCCCATCAGCCGCGCGGCGGGACGGACCCCCTTGGGGCTCCCCCGCCAGGCCTTCCTAGCTTCCCCCGAAGAGCCCGCCGGGCGGCACCCGGGCGGCGCCGCCGCTCTCCCTGCCTCCCCGGAGCCACTGGGGCTTCTGGCAACCAAGGCAGAGTCGAGTGTTGTGTCAGGAAATCGATTAAAACAGAAAAGCCAGAGCCGCCTGGGTCCGTCGGTGCAAGTGTGGGATGGGGCGCCCGGCGTGTCTGTGGGGACTTGGTAATTGTCCTATTTAAGTTCAAGGCAGCGGCTCTTCCTAATGCTAACAGCCACTTGGCCTGTGGTGAGAGGCTGCAGATTGTGCGTGTGTGAGTGTGGTGTGTGCCCGAGTGTATGATGTCTGTGTGAGCTTGTCTGTGTGGGTGTGCTTGAGTGAGTGTCTGTGTAAATAAGAGAGTATGTGTGTGTGTGAGGCGTGTTTCCGCATGTGTGCGCGCCTCTGAGTGTGTGTGCTAGTGCACCTCCGCATGTGTCTATGTGAGGTGAGTGTGTGTATGTCTCTGAGTGTATCTGTGTTTCAGAGTGCATCCGAGTGCATCTGTGAGTTAATGTGTGTGTCTGTGCATCTGAGTGAGTGTTTGTTTCAGAGTGCATCCTTGTGAGTGTATCTGTATTTGAGTGTGTCTCTGAATGTGTGGCTGTGTGTCTGTGAGTGTGTATGTGTTTCAGAGTGCAGCTGTGTGAGTTAATGTATGTGTCTGTGGCGGAGCTGCTAGTTCCTGACTGTCGTTATTTGGTCTTCAAGTGGCTGTGCTGGACTTGGGAAGCCCTGCTGGTGCCAGCCGGGAGGGGGCAGGCACCTCGCTCTCCCTCCCTCTTTTTCTCTGGAAGATAAACTGTATGGTTTGGGGGTGAGTTGGCAGGGGCTGCTTCCTGAGTGAGTAATATTTAATTAAACGCTCCAGCCGGTAGCATCAGAAACTGGTCATAAGTAGAGTTTTAACAGGTGTTGATGGTAAAAGCGCCATTCTGGTGACTAAGGTTTGGTGTCCTTGGAAGAATGCTCTCCTGGGGTAGGAGAGGGAAGGGGCCCCAACCTCATCCCTGGTGATTGGGTGTGAGGAGAATAGCTAGTGAGGAAGCGGGCAGGCTACTCCTTCTTTCTCCACCCCATCCCTTCCTGACACTCCTACTCTGGGTGGCAGGAGGCGCTTTGTTAAGCGTTAGGGGCATAGGCAGGCTTCTCCCCCATGAGGAACCCAGCAGCTAGGGAAGCCCTATCTTATCTGCAGGGCATCGATCTAGGCAACCCTTTCTTTCCCCAGCAGAGGCCCAGAGAGGGTGGCTGACTTACCCAAATTGCACAGCCAGGGCCATGGACAAGTGTGCAGAATCTTAGCTGTTGCTGTTGGTTACTGTCCCCAGTGTTAAGGTCATGGGCCAGGCTCTTCATGTCCCCCCAGCGGTAAAGTGATGTGCTGGATTAGATCATTTAAAACACTTCTCTTGTTCTCGTACTGCTTTTTCTTCTGCAGGGAGTGCTTTCCCCAGTAGATGGAGAGAGAGAAGGAGAGGTGTGTGTGGAGCGGCCCAATGCAATAACTTTACAGATCTTCCTTTTCTTTCCCAGGGAAGCACAGGGACGAGAGAAGCAGTGGCACAGTGACTTCAGTGGCTCTGACAGCCATGAGCAGGGGTGGAGCTGGCTTCAGGGAGCTTGGGGCTCTGAGGAGAACCAGTGTGTTCTGGGGGTTCCATGGCTCTTAGGAAGGCGTGGTCCTCCTGCGAGGGGCCCTGGGTGATGTCACTTTGGAGCTGGGTGAGGCTTTGTTCCTGGTGCTGCTCCAGCAAGGCTGAAACCATCGCTTCAGTGGCTGCCTCGGAAAACTCTAGTGGCCCCTGGGGAAGCAGCACCGCTGTCTCATTTCTCCAGCAAAGCGGCGGGGGGGGGCATCTGGGTGGTTGTCCAGCTGGTGGAGACCAGCGCTGCCCCCTGCTCACCGAGGCTGCTGGATGCTCAGCGTCCTGTGCTGTGCCTGGTCAGCAGGAACTTGCCTGCCGATTCATTTTCACATTGAGTCAGACCTCTGATCCTCACACCACTGTTCACGAGTTCAGTCTGGGAATTTCACACCAATTCTTCTCAGGAAGTGGGTTATGGCTGGCGTGCGGGAATCAATGTATCTTTTTGCTCCTGCCAATTTTGTGAATGAGCATCCTTATCAGAAAAGCACAGGACAGGGATGAGGGTGCCCTGGTCCGCTTAGAGGTGCGTAATCCTGTCACCCGCAAGCCTGACCGACAAAATCCAGACTTAAAGGGACTTTTATTTTGGACTTTCAACCTAGTGTTCTCCCTTTTCTCAGTTATCTGGTAGCATCCCTCCTAATCTCAGAGTAAAAGTTCCCGCTCGTAGCCAGGTGTCAGGCAGTGTGCCACTAAGTGCTTCATGGATATGACCTTGTGGAATGTAATCATTTCGCCTCCCACCGGGGCTGGAATGACCATGTGGCTTGGCCACGGTCTCACTGCTACTGAGCGGTGGAACAGAACTCTAACCCCAATTTGGGTGCCCACGCTCTTAAAGGGCGGCGTATGCCACCTTTGTCGCCTAAGCTGTTTCTTCAAGAAGCATATAACGTTTTTCATGAAAATTTTATTATTATGGAAAATTTCACCCTATCCCTACGTTGAGAGAAGCGTCTAAGGTTCACTTATCAGCTGCAAGTGCCAGCACACATACTCACGCACGTGCACACGTTATTCTGAGGCCAATCTGCGGCGTGATGTCGGCTCATCTGTAGCTACTTCCTAAGAGGCGTTTAAGGGAAACACCACGTCTCAAAGCCGGGGACGTGACTCCACTGGGTGGCAGGTCAGGAGAAACATATTCTTCTGGACTTGGCATTGAGGATTCCTTCCCTGGCTGTGACAAAGGAAAGACACTTTCTTGTTGGCCCACCCCCTCTCCCAAGAGCCTCCTGAAATCTTCTTACTTGTTTTGTGCTTTAGAAAGTCTGTTCATTGTCCAGCGTTACCCATACGTGAGTCTGCTGGCCACGAGACGAAGCATGTCAGCCGGCTCCTGGGCCTCCCAGGCAGGAAACCCTTCAAAGCACAGCCTGACTTTGTACCCCATGGAGGCTGGCCTTGTGCAACGCAGGCATGGGGTTTCAAGTCAGGACTGGGCAGCAGGGGATGTGGAAACAGTTTGTCACAAGCTCTGGACCCAACCAACCTAAACCCAGGCTAAACCATCTTGATTTCACCATGCGGGCACCCAGTGGAGTGTGGGAGCATTCTGCAGGAGGTGCTTCTGGGAAAGTGAGGGAGGCAGTGGATGATTTGTGCCAAGACCAAGGGCAAGTGGGGTGTAAACGCCACACCGATAGGCATCTAGGGTCTGCCTGGTGACAAGGTCTCGACGGCGGCACCAATGACTAGTGGCGCTTGCCAGATACGCCGCTCTGTGGCCACACACAGCTGCTGGCTCCACTTTTGAGCCTCTGATTATTCGAATCGTTTCCTTGTGTTATGTTGCAGCTGTTTCCTGCCAGTTGGGACGGAGACTGGTGGCATTTCCAAGGTACAATCAGCAGGTTCGATGATGAGTTGGGTGTGGAGATGGGTGAAGAGTTACAGATGTCCTTGAGGTTCCCTGCTAGTTTGGGGGTCACAGTGGGTGATGACCTACCCCTAAAGAGGGGTAGGGACAAGGGACATGGCAAGGCCTTGAACCTGTCTCAGGTGGGAATGGTCTATTCAGTGTATCCAGATGGCAGCTAGGCCTGGGGCTCAAGAGAGAGACCCAGGCTGGAGGCAGAAACTTTGGAACCTTCTTTGGCATGAGATGAGGTGTGCCCAGGGGATGGAACCCCCATTCCTGACATTTTCTTCTAGAGCCGAAGAGACCCTTGAACAAGTGTCCTCAGGCCTAGTTAGCGCTCCTGCCAGGGCCTACCAGTTCGGGGAGAGTGCATCTCTGACAAGACGGGTGTGTGCTGGGGTCGCCACAGGGCGCCCAAGAGCCATCTGGGAAGGCTCTCTGGTTTAAGGGTTTTTTATACTGCTCTCTTTATTTATTTTTTATTTTTTTATTGTTAAATTTATTGGGGTGACATTGGTTGATAGCAAGTACATTGTTTCCAGGTGCAGTTCTACATCACATCGTCTATGTATTGCATTATGTGCTCCCCACCCAGAAACGGCTGTCTTTCCTTCACCATATATTCTTTTTTAAAAATCATGGCAAAATACACAGAACATCAAACTTACCATCTTAACTATTTTTAAGTTCAGCAGCCTTAAGTACATTTACACCAGCATCCATCTCTAGAACTTCCTTCATCGTGAAAAAGTGAAACTCTCACACCCATTTCCCTCACGCCAGCCCCAGACTGTCACCGTTGTACTTTCTGTCTCCATGAATTTGACTCCGCTAGGGAACTGCAGGTAAGTGGACTCAGACAGATTGTCCTTCTATAACTGGCTTATTTCGCATAGCGTGATGTCCTCGAGGTTCATCCACGTTGTAACATGTGGCAGGACGCCCTTCCTTTTCAAGGCTGAGTAATATTCCATTCTTGGACGTACCACAATTTGTCTATGCATTCCTCCATCAATGGACACTTGCCTCTGGTTTTGTATTGCACTCCCTGGGTTACAGCCCCCAGGGAGGGGCCTCATTGTGTGCCTTTGGGGGGCTCCTGGGGATGAAGGGGTCTCTGATGGTGGACTTGTGGGGCTACTCAGGGAAGGAGCCCCAGGACTCTGGCTTCAAGTGGCCACTGGGCCCCCAGAACTGCCATCAGGGTGAGAGGAGCGGTGCAGCCTCTCATTCTCGGGTCAGCGCACCTGGTCTCCACTTCCTCACCTTCCAGCACTTCTAGGTCTTTCCCGCAGCCCTTGGAGGTCACCTTCCCAACTGCCAGCACTCACAGCCCTTGTTAGTTCACGTCCATTCGCCAGCTCGGCTGCTTTGATGCCGTTGCCCCCTCCCCTGCTTGGAGAGCTCGCTGCACCCCAACCCCCACCCCTGCGTCCCCTCCAGCTTCCTGTGTTGTCTCCCCCACAGACCCTCCCTGAACCCCCACCCGCCCCGCTCCTTACAGCCCTCGTCCCACCTGCCTCCTCATGCAGCGGCCTCCCGTCTTGCAGCTTCAGATCCCGGCATCTATATCCTGCCAACTCCAACGCGGTCCCGCACGCGGTGCTGAGCAGTCCAGCCCATTTCTACCTGGCCGGCCCGCAAACCCTCCTCACTTAGCCCTTAACAACTGAGCTCCTCCTGTCCTCCCCTCTTCCCAGACCCGCTGGCTCCTGCGGTGTTCCTGCCGCCGCCTTCCACCCCGTCACCCATGCCAGACACACACTCACGCCCTCCAGGCACCGCGGGCCGCTGGCCCTCGTCCCGCTGGCCTGGGCTCCGGGAGAGCAGTGGACCTGGTTCGGCACTGCGTCCCCAGGGCTTCCCACTGCATGTGCCCGAGACAGACGCGTGCGGGCAAGGCCGGCAGCTTGGTGGTTCCGAGCGGGGATTGGCGGGGCCTAGACGAGGGCTCGGAGGCGTTGCTGACCCTTCCTGGCTGGGTGGCCTGGCCGTGAGCTTCCCCTCCTACAGACGCTCGGCCTGCCTGACTGTGCGGTGTGGCCGCCACCTCACGGGCTGGCTGTGAGGTTTCGGGGAGGCGATGTACCCCAGCACTGGCCCTGGGGCACAGCCTACAGCGTGCTGGTGGGGGGCGGCATTGACCCCGCGGGCTCTCCCTCACGGAACCTGACGGCCAGGTTTTCACTTCCTAGACCAGAATTGCCCCCATGACCCCGTGGGCGGTCAGGAACTCCAAGATGAGGCTCCTCTCGGGAGCTGTTACTGAGCCACTTGTCATTCATTCTTTCTTTCAAGCATGTATTGAGCACGTCCTGTATGCAGCCAGTCTGCTGGGGCTGGGGATACAAAGGACGGAGACGGGGGTCTTGCTCCATCTCTGTCTCGTGGAAGAGACAGGCCCGTCTCCTACCATGGCCGTCCCCAGGGTATTATGGGATGGTGACAGGGAGAAGATGGAGGAGGCGGGTGGGTGGGCATGCTGGGTGGAAGGATGGCAGATGTGGAAGGTGAACCTGGGCTAATGTGTGGCTGGAGTGGGGCTGGGTGAGGGCAGAGAGGCAGGAGAATGTAAGGGCTGGGCCTGCAGAGACGGGCCGGGACCCAGGAGGAGAGGGGTGGGGACGCTGAGGATGGCCCCGGAGGGGCAGCTCCGACCTGGACTCCCAGACGCAATGGCTCGTCCCCGTCGACCAATTTCATCTAAACTGTGGGTCCCTGCAGCGGGATGGCTGGGTCCCTGGGCCTTCCTCATAGGGGGAGCTGCTTCCGGCAGCAGTGTGCTTATTAGCATGTCTTCACTATAAGTAGCCAGGCTGTGACCCTGAGACGCTCAGGGCACAGCGGAGTTGGGGGGGCAGGGGGACCCATCCTCTTGCAGGACAGAAGGCAGAGTGACCCCAGGTGTGTGGAGACAGGATGGTTGTTGCCTCAGCAGAAATGGCATTAGCGGCTAAGTGGAAACCCTTTGCTTCTTCAGGCCTCTTAATATTCTTAGTTTGCTGATGGGCGACGCTGGCATATTAGGGTGTTTTTTAAAATTGAGGCGAGTTCCACTGAACATAAAATGAACCATTTTGAAGCGAGCAGTTCAGTGGCACTTAGTACAGTTGGCCCTCCTCCCTACCCTTGGTTCCCCATCAGTGGATTCAACCAGCCTCAGGTGGAAAAGATTTTGAAAAAAGTCCCATTGTTGCTGACATGCCTTGTGTAGTTAGGCCAACAATGGTTGCTTCTGTACCGAACATGCACAGACCTTTTTTCCTTGTCATTGTTCCCTAAACAGGAGTGTGACAATTACACAGTGTTTACACTGTTTTAGGCATTATACGTAATCTAGAGATGATTTAAAGTACAGGAGAAAGATGTGCGTTGGTTATATGTAAATGCTACGCCATTTTATAGAAGGGACTGAGCATCTGAGGATCTTGGTATCTGTGGGGGGTCCTGGGACCAATCCCCCGAGGACACTGAGGGGCGACTAGACATTCACAATGTTGTACAAACACGTCTAGTTCCCAACCCCCAAAAGGAAACCCTGTAAACCCTGTACCCCTTCAGCAGTCCTCATGTGCCCTCCCCCAGTCACACTCCATTTTCCATCTCTATGGATTTGCCGACTCTGGACATTTCCTGTGAATGGAATCATCCACCCTGTGGCCTTTTGTGCCCGGCTTCTAGCTAATTCCGCATACATCTGCCATGGCAGATTGCAACAGTTCCTAGAAGGAGGCTGGATTTCCCTTCCTGGTTCAGTTGGGGGCCACTTGAAGGTGGGAAGAGCTCAGCTGAGAGAGCTGGTCTGAAATGTCCCATGTATGTGGGAGGCTCCCGGCCCGGTTCCTGCCCTGTGCAGCCCCGCGCCCACCTGTGGAGTGAAACTATATGGAAAACTAATGCTGTCAACTGTGGAGACTGCTCTGGGCCCTCCCACTTCTCTCTGTCTCTCGCTCTGTCAAAAAACAATGAAAATAAATCTTTCAAATGTCCCCTGGACCTGCAGACACCTGCCTCTCCCTCAGCCATCACCATAGATCACCCAGCCAGCCCCTGTGGTCTTATATCGGTGATCCCTCTCATGGTTTTTCATTGTTTCCGGCCATCTTTTGAAAATGAACACCTGGCCATATCCGCTCCCTTCTTGAAGCCCATCGACAGCGACCACTGCTCTCAGGGTAAATTCCCAAACCTGTGACGTGCCCTTCGGGGCACGACTTTGTCTCCCCCACCCCCACCATCTCTAGTCACGTGGACCAGCTCTGAGGCTGGGGGTCTCCCCCGGGGCCACGAAGGGGTGGAGCTGTGTCCAGGATTGGTCTCTGAGGATACAGCAGTTTGGTGCCCCGTTCAAGTCCTTTGGCCTGGCTGGGACCAGAGTTTCAGCTTTAGCCAGTCACGTTCTCTTCTCCTTTCCTCCCAGAGTTTTCTGAGCCCTTTCAGGCCCTGAAGGGGGTGGACTGTCTCTGTCTCTTTGCAAGTAGGACCAAGAGCTTCCTGCCAGCCTCTGGGCAGCGATGGCCTGACCAGCGTCAACCAGCGTCGGCACCACTTGCTCTCTGTCCGCTCTTGCCCGGGTCACCGGCACGCCAGCAGTGGGTCTTGGTGCAGGAGCCCTCCTGAACCATGGTGCCATGACTGTGGGTCGGGGGACAGTTTATGGAGAGGAGACTGGTGGGTTGCCCCAGGCACGGGAGAAGACCTGGCATCACAACCGTACCCCTTAATTACGCTGAAGATGGGGGCAGCGGGGGACCCCTCTGCTTCTCTGAGGCCCTTCTCAGTTTGGAGACTTTAAGAAGCTGTCATGAGAAAGGTTGTCTTACGTTTGTGAGGCCTGGAAAATTCTCGTAAGGGGCAAGGCCAGTGTAAAATGTATTCTAATTATGTACAAATTATACATACATGTCAGGGTCCCCTCCTCTTGGGGGAGAGATGTGATGTTTCAAAGAGATAGGGCTTTCCCCCTGTCCTTCCTGTTCTGTCCTCTTGGGCCAATTTTGAACAATTTTGTACAAACAGGCCCTTCTGTCCCCTGCCTGGTGCCCTGTGCCTTCAGGGCCCCCCCAAAGCCCACCTTCCTCACCATTGTGTCACACTCAGGCTCTCTAGACAGCTCAGGGTAGAGGCTCTTTTTTTATAATTCCTTCGCCCTCCAGCCCGTGTTCCGTGAATGCCCGCTCTGTCTGGGCTGCAGGTGCCAGTGCGGAGACGCCCGGACACCACCGACCCAGGAGGCCACATCCCAGCTGAGTCCTGCACCGCGGCTGGGCTCCCCCGCGCCCCGGGGGTGTCTCGCCATCACTGAGGTTTCGGTCGGCGGTAGTGTTGCCATGTGTTCTCTAATGGGAAATTTTGAGCCCACGTAAGAGCAGAGACTCTTCATCGCCCCGCAAAACAGGTACCACTTGTCACATGTTCCCTTAGTGCACAAGGACAGCCTTTTTTTTTTCTGGAACTCTTGGGCTTGGGGAGGGCCTTGCAGTCCCACAAGGGGTCAGCTGGGGCCCTTGTGTTTTGAGGGTTTCAAACCGTTTTCTGGTTCCTGGGGCAGCTCTGACACGGGGGCTCCTGGGAAGGCCTGCGGGCACAGCTGGGCCTGGCTCTGTCCCAGGGCTTGGGAAGACAAGGTTGTGGAAGCCACACCCCCTGGCCCCTGTTTTCCCATGAGCCTCGGGGCTGTCACACCAGAGCGTGAGGAACCAGAACACTCCAACTTTGACTTCCTTGGAGGAAGTAGTGTTCCTTATACAAGGCTTCACGGGGGTGGGGTGTTTGAACTGCTCAAATGACATTGGGGGCCACTCTCCTAGAGGCAGACTGGGGGTAGAAGACTACCCCGTCTTGCCGCTGCCCTTTCTTCAAAGCACTTCAGTAACCGGCAGGACGAGATAAAGGTCAAAGCCAAGGTAACTGACGGCACCCAGGACGGCTCTCCCAGAGCTGCCAGTGTTGGGCACGATGTGGCTGTGTTCACCAGGTTTGGGGGTGCAGAGGTGGTGTCTAGGGGTGCGTATGTGATCTGGTCTCTCCAGAAAGAAGTGTGGGACTGAACCACACACCTCAGCCCCAGCCAGGTAAAAGAGCTGTGTTTAGACAAAGTAGAAATGTGGGGCCGGCTTTCTCTCCTGAAGCCAGAGTCCGGAAGCCCTGAGACGGACGGGGGAACCCCCATGATGACCAAGTGCGTGTCTTGGCGGCACTGTTCCCCCTGAATTTTTTACAAGATAACGCAAGTAGTAAGCATCCTTTCTGGAGGCTGTAGCGGTGGGATGCTGTCTCTTTAAGGCTCAGGGTGTACAAGGGCTGTCTGGAAAAAATCCAGCCATTGTCAATATAACGAGAGCGGTATGTGGCTAGATACTTTCCAGCCAGCCCTGTATACAGCAGGAGCTCAGGCAGGGTTCATTTCCAGCAGCCACACCTTGTGAATGTCCACTTCCGTGACTTTTAGTAACTGTATAGTCAGGCAGCCGTCAAGGCTGTCCTAGAATCCATTTCTTCTGGATACTTAAGCGTGCTGTGCAGGTGGGGACCAGGGTCGGGGACGCAGTTTCCCCCACCCCGTACGGGCTGGTAGCAATGCAGGCAGGTCCGATCATGGAGGTTTCTTGGGTAAGCAGCTTATGAACTGCGTTTTGTGAGGACAGGAGTGTCTTGTCCCTTGCACTGCATTGAAGCGGCATGGTTTAGAAAAGCACCTGTTGAGGGCAGCCTGGGTGGAAGGGGTCAAGTTGAGGTGACCGGTGACAGTGCAGGCCAATTGTCCAAAGCCGGGCCCAAGGCCATTGTGCTCCCAGTCGACCTGTGGGCCTGGGCCACGTTTTCCTCTTGGCTTTAGACTGCTTCATCTAATGATTATTGAGCGCTTGCTCTGTGCCAGGCACTGTCTGGGCACTTTCCCTGCATTAGCTTCAGTTTGCTCCCAAGAACTCTGCTGAGTGGGGTTTATTATGCCCATTTTATAGATGGGTAAACTAAAGCACAGAAGAATCAAGTAACTGGCCTGGGAACACACAGCCAAGTTGAGCTGGACGCAGACCCACTCTGTGCTCTGAATCATGGCCCCTGAGTGTGATGAGGCTCATGGTCTGGTGGGGACAGGGACAGGAGTGGGGTCGGAATGGGGTCAAAAGGCCGCAGTCACTGCTCTGTGACACAGGTGTACCTGGGGGGCATCACGGGGATGTGTCCCTGCTGTGTCTTGGTGGCCGGCCCTTCACAGGCACTCAGTGGAGGTCAAATGAGCAAAGTGTCATTGGAGAGGCGAGAGAACTGGAGGTTCTGACAGTTGTTTTTCTCTTTAGGAGTGACCAAGACAGCTTGAAAATACCCTCAGATGTCCACTTGACATTTTCAGTATCTCTGCTGGGCTATGAGTGGATCCAGCCGCGTCCCGCCCCAGGTCTCTCCAATAAACAAAATAGCTGGCCAGCTGGGAAAGTTGGGGGCTCCCCATTCTTTGAGCCGCTGTCCCGGACCCCCAGAGGGCCTGCCTGTGGGCATTGCCTCCCCTGCCTACCTTCTGCATGTTCTGAGGAGGGAGGTCCAGACAAGCAGGCTCTCTTCTGGTTCCTAAGCGAAACGAGGAGGGAAGTTCGAGATGGAAGGGCAGGACCCTGGGCACACGCTTCTGCTTTCTGTCCTGTAAACCACGTAAAGAATTTCAGAAAATGACTGCCTCCTCGCTGCGTTTCCCTCATCCAGACCTGGGCATAGGTCTTCTTATATCTTCTTGTTTTTCTCCAAGAAAAAAATCAGCCTTAAGCATCAGACTTTACCTTCCCAGAGGTCACTTCCTGTGGATATTTTGAGTGAAAAGTGGCTAATGTCCTGCTCCTAAACAAAATGAGGGTTTTTAACTGGGTCACAAACTCAGATGCCCCCAAGGGCCGGGAATGAGGGTGCAAAGGAGCTTCGGGTTAGAAGCTATAGGGCAGTGGGGGTAGGAGTGGAGGGGGGACAGTGGCAAAGCAGAAGGCATGTGTCCTGTGTAAGGGGGTGGCCTCTCTTACCCAGAGAGTGGGGTCCAGTGCACGGTCACACCCATTTCTTCCCCCCGCCCTCTAAGAGAAGCCAGGAATCCAGATTTTTTTTAAATGCTGGCAAATAACTTAGTGGCTTTTTTGTTTGTTTGTTTTAAAAGAAACGGCACAGAATAAAATGTCTGTGCCCTCTCTGTACAGACAAGGAGGACGAGGCTGAGGAACCCAGCGGGGTCACATAGCTCTGGTCTCCGGGTGCTGGGATTAGACTCATACCTGCCAGCATGCGGCTGGCCCTCTTCCCACCTGGCCACGCTGTGTCCTGGGGAAGGCAGCAGATTGGTGACAAACTCAGCAAACCCCACTGCGCCAAGAGGGTCTGAGCCCTAAGACAGTCACATTCGCCCACGGCATCTCCCCTACGGGAGTCAGCATTTACTACCTGTGGTGATCCTGACAAGGCACCTGGAAGGTTCTGGGATCCCCATCTCTTAGGTGAGGAGACAGACTCAGAGAGGTTCCACTAACTGGACAGGGTGGGATTTCAATGAGTGTTCGATTCCTGGGCCAGGGCTGACTTATCACCATGTCATGACTGCTCTCACCCTCCACCTGGTGCCTGGGACTGGTGAGCCTGCCCCTCAGGACGGCGATGTCTTCTCATTTGGACCCACGCCCACCCAGGACAGCACCTGCAGCTTGGGGGGGGAGGGGCATGGTGGTCATGTTGGGGCCACCTCCCCCACTCCCCTCCTGGCTGGGAACCTGGCAGCTCTACCTATGGAGGGGCTGCTCCCCCGTCACAAGGCTGCTGACTAATTGTCTTTGCAAACGGTTCAGTTCCACATGCCTGAGTTTCTAGTAACTATGTGGGTGGATTTGTTTAACTTAAGGAGAAAACAAAACAAAATAAAACAAAACATGGAGGGGGTTTTCTTTCCCCAGAAGAGGACTCGCCAATTACGGGCTTCGGTGCGTGCGGCTCCGGGCGTCCTGAGTGGGGTTCTGCAGCCAGCAGGCCGCTTGGCAGGCGGGCTCCTGGGTAGAAACCGCTTAGTCATTTACAAGCAGGGACCAGGTGCAGGAGGTCAGAGAGGGGACAGTGGCCCCTGCTCTCACGCCCGCAGCCCTGCCCAGCAGGGCAGGGGAGGGGGAGCTTCGGGAAGAGGCAGATGTCAGGTGAGACAGTGGGCCTCATCCTGGGCTCGTTCACCTCCCAAGGGGCCTGGCCGGGGACGGAGACTCTTCACAACCAGCCAGGTCGCCTGCTTCAGGTGAGTTGGTGATGGTGGTATGCCCAGGCACGATTTAGATGCTGCTGGGGCAGCCCCCAGGGGGCACGGGAGGTATGCGTGTGAGTGTGTGTATACACGTGTGGGTTGTCCCACATAGGCTCGACCAGGTAATGTTAGCATGCATGCTGGTTTGGGTGGGCCCTGGCCAAGCTGAGCAGACTTCGCTGTTGACCCTGGGTAGGGTCCTGGGGCCACTGCTAGTTGTCGGATGCTGTGGCAAAGGTATCGATCGATAGAGGGGGGCCCTAGGGGGCTCAGGGCAGTCTCTACCAACAGGCCTGGGAGCATGTGGGTATGTCACCCCGGCCTCAGAGCTCAGCAGGTGGTCTGCTGTGTGACTTCTCGGGCTCATGGGTTTCTTTTCTGGGGGAGGCCACCCCAGAAGCCGTGGTTAGTCTGGGCGTGGTGGCTGGCACAGTTACGGGCCTGACTGGGGAGGCCGGTGGACGTGGCTGGAGTCCTGCTCTTGTACTTCCTGCCTTTGTGACCTGGGCCTTGGTCTCCCTCCTGTGGTGGGGGGTGGGGGTGGAGGGGTAAGAGTACCCCACAGGCTGATTGAGTTCACGTGGGCCAGTGCCTGCCTGGTGTGGTCCATAACTGGGATCCACGGCCTGAGGTGCAGTGGGGCCTCACCTCCCACGAGCCTCCTGCTCTGAGGAGGGAACATAGCAGGCCTTAGAATTTCCAATACTTAATCCTGGCCTTTGAGAGTGTGCGTCCCGTGCTTTCTGGAAGGGAAGAGGGCAAATACGCAGTTAACTCCTCAAACAATATCATTTCAGGCAGAGGGTACTAGAAGCAATGAGAGACAATTGGAGGATTTTGAGGGGGGAGGGTCAGGGTTCACGCCCAGCAGGTGAATCCAGGAGGGCTTCCTGGAAGAGGTAGCACTGAAGCTAGACTTTGAGATATATCAGAACTGGAGAGGGAGAGATTTTATTTTCAGGCCACCAGGTGGGAAGAGACAAGTTCAAAGTGTGTGGTGAAGGAACCAATTTTTTTTTTTTTTTTTAGCCTCGCATTTCCACAGGCTCCTTGGATGGTGCTTTTCATTCCTCTGTGACCTCCCATTCATTCCACATGTTTGCAGGGGCCTCTGTCCTGGGCTGTGACCGGCTCTGGTGGCCTTGGGCACGCAGACAGGAAACCAGGACACAGGTACGGCCTCAGGGGTGGCCCAGCCCCTGTATGCCCCTTGGGGGTTTTAAGGCCATATGCTCTTCTGAAGCGTCCCGGTGCCCTGGGCCTCCGGGTGTGAGGGTCTGGCTAGTGTCTCCCCCACTCCCCCCCTCCCCCGAGAGCCAGGGGAGGTGGGGTGGACAGTCTCTGCTCCTCGACAAGCCAGGTGGGGACCACAGGAAGCAGCTGAATTCATTTTCCGTTTCGGGGCGTTTGTTCTGGGAAGCTCCATCCTGGAGAGGATGGGCATTTCCTGCAGCCTGTGCAAAGAGGGGCCACAGGGTCTGGGTTGACAGCCGGCCAGGGGTGAAGATGGGCCTGGGCACCCAGAGACCCGTGATGCACCTCTGGCTCCTTGGCTGGGGATGCTTTCACGCCTCACTACCTGCCTGGAGCCCTGGCTTAGCCGCCCCAACTCTGGTCCCTCCCGGTGTGCATCGGGGGGTGATCTGTTCTCTCTGGCCTCTCCGCCTCTGCCCTTTCTTCTCCCCAGCTGTGTCGGCCCTGCCTGAGGCCCAGCATCTCCAGGTTGCCTGGGGAGCAGGAGGCAGGGAGCGAGGGCAGCATACTGCACCTGTGGCCCGCTAGGCCTTCCTGCCCTGTCCTTCTTTGTCCCCAAGGCCATCCTCACCTCCACCCTCAGGTTTCCAGTGTCCTGGGAAAGCTGGGAGTTTTGATTCTGGCCTCCAACCCGGATCTCGGATAATCACTGGGCCTCTTTGAACCTCAGTTTCCACATCTGGAAAAATGGGCATGAGACTCATCTTGCAGGGGTAGGAAGAGAGGCCGGATGGAGGGATGAGGACAGTGCTCAGGGCTCTGCTGCTCACCCCCACCTCGAGACGGGGTCACTGCTGTTCCCCTCTGCAGTCCTGTGGAGGAGGCGATGGGGACTGTCTTGGGCCAGGCGCTTGGTGAAGTGTAGCGGATGTTGAGTGAGAAAATGGCCTTACCATGGAGCAGCCTCATGTGCCCCCGAGGCAGGGAGCGGGGCCCACGGTCTGGGGAGGGGCAGAGGGCAAATTGGATTGGGTTGGCAGGGGTGATGGTCTATGTGGCTTTGACGTATGGGCTCCTCCCGGGCCCAGGCTGGCGGGGTTTGGATGCCGGGGTGATGTTGGTAGGGCCACCTCTCAAAGCGTACAGCTTCAGAGCCCTTTGAGTGAGCTCCTGAGCCCACACTGCTTGTCCTTAGGTGGGAAGCTGCTTCTCCACCTTTCCTGTCCCCAAGTCCCCAGCCCCAGACCTCCTGGGAGGACCTGGTTGGGTCCAGCCCTGGGCCAGCTACCTGCCTGCCTGTTTCTGGGGTCAGAGGCAGGATGGTGTCCTCAGAAGGGAAGAGGGGAATCTGTACTGTAGAGCGCATGGGGTCCCATACCTTCTGCTGGGGCAGCGAGACTCGCCTGCTCAGGACAGGGCCAGAGGGCCCTGCCAGGGACCCCAGATGTCCCGATGGGTGTCTGTTTCTCGCTGTTTGCACACACCCTCCCTCAACGTTGGTTTCTCTTTGCCTCCCTCTGAAATTTGCATAGCAGAACTTCCTTCTGCAAATATTTACTGAGCACCCACTATGGGAGGCATGATCCTAGGCAGGGGGGTTGCCGCAGGAAGGGGACAGGCAGGAGGGTGAGAATTGACCATTGTCCTCTTGTGGCTGGTATGTCTGCTCCCACCTGCAACTCCTCCCTCCCTCCCCCAACCAGATGGCTTGAACCTCTGGCCTTTTGCCGCCCTGCCCTGCTACCCCAGGTGTGTGCAGGGGCGGGGAGGGGGGTGTCCCTGTCCCCCTCACTGGATTGGGACGTCCTGGGGAGCCCCTTCGTCTTGGCGTTCCGGAGCACACTAGTGCTGGGGTGTTTCATACACAGCGGGTTTGCTCAGCGGGTCTAATTTTTCCTCGGTACTCGAGGAAGCGAGCCCCCACCCCCTGGCGTTTGGCAGGTGTTTTAGACAGCGGAGCAGAAGAAAGGGGTTCTCCCCATGTCACTGAGGGAGCTGGGGCTGGTCCTTCTGCTCAGGGCCTGGCCTGGGGGCTTGTAAGGAATCCAGAAGGTTCTGTGCGAGTCCCCGGGGACGTGGAGGGGGTCCCTGAAACATCTTCCAGGGCAGACACCTTGGTTATCACTGCCAGGTCCCAGTGCCAGCCTAACACCCGGGTTGGGACATGTGGGGACTCAGTAGAAACTTGGTGAATGAATGAATGAATGAATGAATGAATGAATGAATGAATGAGTGAGTGAGTGAGTGAGTTAGGCAACCTCTTCACCAACTGTGGAAAAGTTAGCATCTTTGATCCAGTCTGTGTGGTTGTCTGTTGGCTGTCTATCTGTCTTCATCGGGGCAGGGGCTCCATCTACCTAGCTCTGCAGCCCCGAGCCTAGGCCAGTGCCTGGCACACAGTGGGACAGAGCGGGCCGCTTGGTTTTCAGCCACCACCTTATCCCGGCTCTGACCGCACCCCCGGGTGGCTGCTCGCCGCTCCTGCTGATCAAGACCTCCCTTTTGAAGGTGCCCTGGAGCTTGGTCTCTGTCTGTTATTTCCTTATGGGGGACTTTTCATTCGTGTCACCGGTGCTTCTAAGGCCACACCTCCTGTTGTGGCCCATTTTAATGGGACCAGATTGTGGGAAAGGTTAGGTGACTGGGTGGGGGTGACCCCAATGCTCCAGTGGAAAGCTTTTCTGAAGCCTTTTGAAATAGGCATCTTGCTTCTCTTCTGGTTGCATCTCTGGTTTCCCGAGTGTCGGACCCACTCCCCAGGCCAAGGCACTGAGGCTGCCTATGGCTGAGAGGCAGCCATGTAATTACAGGTACTGGAAACAGACCTCTTTCCCTATGAACCTTGTCCTCCTGCCTCCCGCCTCCCCTCCCCCAATCTCTCTCTCTCTCTCTCTCTCTCTCTCTCTCTCTCTCTCTCTCTCTCTCTCTCTCTCTCTCTAAGCTGACAAAAGCCCTTAAACCTTAGTTTAGTCTGCAGAGCATCCCAGGCAGGGGCCTTAAACATTTGCATTCCTCGGGCTTAGCTGATTCTTTTGAGTGTCGAGTTTCTGGGTTAGCAGTGCGTGGAGGCTGAAGCCAGACTCTTCACAAAGAAAGTGTGTGTGTGGTGGAATTCCAAGTATCCCACACCGGGTGGCCTCCCAGCCCCAGGGCTTGTTCTTGGGAGAGCAGACCCCGTGCCGCTTCATCTGAACTTGCCCTGACCTGTTCCTTATCACCTTGGTACCTCCTGGAGAGGTGTTTTCAGAAGTTCAACTTTTCAGACCTTTAGTGGACACTTACCATTCATCCAAACATGAGTAAGAGAGCTGTTCCAGAAGCTTGTGAATGCTGTATTTTTACCACGTCCAAGACCCCCCCTCTAGAGGAAGGGCCACCATTTTTCAATCAGCTGCCCCGCTGGTCGCTGTGATGAGCCGTTGACTCCCGGACCAGCGTGGCTGCAGCCATGTGAGGACGTGAGTCAGGCGTCCTGCCGAGTCACTGGGGACAGGATGGAGGCCTCAGGCCGCCCGGGGCATATCCAAGTTCACGGGAGAGGTTCGTTCAGCTACAGCGCGGCTGGGGAGTGCAAAATCAATGCCAGTGGCACCTGCAGCCCCATTCTGGGCTTGGTGTCTATCCACTTGCAGCCTCTCACCCTGGGGGTGGGGGTGGGGGAGCCACAATGTGTCGGTTGCCAGGTAACTCACAGCTGGGAGTAGCACTGAGCAGGGGGCTTCGATACTTGCTCCCCCTGAGCTCTGTTGCTGTAAGAATCCTGATTTGCTCTTTATTGACCACCCAAATCCCTGGGGCTTCGTTGAGTCCCTGGGGCCCAAGCCCCTCCTTTTCTGACTTGGACCCATCTCTTTAACGAGCACCCCGAAAATGCCAGGCCCCAGCAATGTGTGTGCAGCAGCGTCGTCTTACCCTCTAACCCTCCCTGTGAGACACAGCGGTTACTGTCCTCGTTTTGCAAGTAGGGAGACTGTCCTGTACCATCGCAGGTCATAACCCAGGAAGTGTCAAAGCTGGGATTCGAACCCAGGGTCGTCAGCTCCAAAGTCTGCCTCTCGTTTTCACAGGTTTTCCACAGATTCTTGCTTGCTATTCTTCCCTGGTTTGTGTTGTGACCTGACCTGTTGGCAAGTGGGATTTGAAAGTCCCAACTTGCTTGGTGGCCGATTGAGAAGGGGTGTCTGCGAATAAGGCTCAGGGTGACCAGTTTCCCTCAAAGCCTCATGAGGCTCGGCGTAACCGCTGGGGAGAGATGTGCTTACGGGGTTGCGTGCAGAACATTCCAGAGAGTCAGGAGAACCAGCCCAGTGCAAGGGGACAGGTGGTACGCTCGGTCCTGCTTTGGCCGCCCTGACGGTCAGCAGGAGGCTGAGGTGCAGGAATGGGGGCTCCTGTGATGGAGGGGAGCTCCCTGCGGGACCATCAGACATCTCAGCCCCCACCCAGACCCCTCTCCTTTGTTGTCTGGCTGCATCAGACGTCTGGGCTTGCAGGGAGGTTCCTGAATGGGCCTCGGAAAGAGGTCACTCCCTTCCCCTGCCGCCGGCACTGACCCACATGTGACCTTCCCCGTGGTGACAGTGTCTGGCCGTCATGCTTTGATGCTGGCTGTGGAGGGCAGTGAGTGTCTGGCAGGAGGGTGGCTGCCCCTCCCCTGCTCTGGCCTTCGAGGACTGGGCCACCCCTCCTCCCCTCTGCCATCTTGGAAAGGGGAAACCCACACCCCTGACCCTCTGTCTGAGCGTCCGACCTTTTCTGCCCCATGCAGTGCCCTGGCGGGGCTGGCGGCTTTGGCTGTCTCAGTGGGACAGACGGATTCCTTCTGGGCCAGGACCAAGGGGCCGGGTGGCTAGCCTTGGCCCCTCTCCGGCCCCCCAGTCCCTCTGTCTGATGCCCAGTAGCAGACATTTCTCCCACCCAATCAGTTGCTGGGGGTTTTCCATTTCTCCCCCCAGCTCGCTTGGGGAGCTGTCCCTCGGGGTCTGTTGGCGGAGATCACGGTGGATCTCGGAAGCCCCGGCGCCAAGGCTGACCCCGGCGGTCCACGCTGCTGTCACCGGTGCCCAGAAGTCGGTGTGGGGCCGCGTGGGGGCTTCATTCAGACTTTGTCTTCAGTCTTCATAGAATCTGGATGTGCACACAGCTGAGGGCCCATCTTCCTCCGAGGAGGTGGCTCCTTTCTCATGCCTGGCTGCCCCTTGAGGCCTCCTGGGCCCCAGCGGGACAATGGCATATCCATGCCTTTGACACCCCACGGTTCTGCGATGCTCAGAGACAGGCTGTGTTGCACGGGACCATGGGACCATGATCTCTGTGCTCTCCCGCTCAGACCCTTCCTCTTGGTGGCCAGTGGGAAATTCAGGGGGGACTTCCCCTGCAGGAAGGAGAACCAGGGTGCAGACCCCAAAGAGGGGGCCCAGGTGCAGGCTGTGTGCCCGCTGCCCGGGGCCACATGGACTCGCGCAGCAGTTCCCCCCACCCCGGGCTTCCTGGTTGCTCCATTGGGTCACAATTCCTGTTGTTGGTCTTTCTTTTCCCACTTCACTTTTTCCTGGTTGTTTTTTTTAGGCCGTGTCTTTTTTGTGTGCCAAAGTAGGGGACGAAATCCGTGCTGAACGATTCTACGTGCACACTGTTCTCAACGTGCTGACGCATCTGGTGCCGCGGGAAGGGGCTCCAGGCGGCCGCACTTTGGGCTCACCCTGCAGACGGGCGCATAGTAGGACGCACAGTGGTGAACTGTGTGCTGACTAGTTGGCACTTCTGTCGCCGTCCTCTTTGGGAGGCTCCCCGGCCATTCCGTTGTGCAGCACGTAGTAGGTCCTATGCGGGTTTGGTGGGAAACGGGGGTTGCATTCAGTGCCAAGTACACGCTCCTTGCTGTCCTCTGGGGTGTCTCTTTGTGCCCAACCTCAGCAGGGTTTGCTGGAGGGGCTGGGGTCCTGGACGCTGTGTACCCAACCAGGAGGCCAGCTGGTGGGGAGAGGGCAAAGTCAAGACAAAGGCTCGGTTGTGCCCTTGGAGAAAACCCAAACCTGGGTTTCCCTGAGGCTGGAGCTGCCAGTGCCCGGCCTGCCTCGTCCCCATAAAGGGAACTTTGTGTGTGGCTCCTGGTGGGAGGAGGAGGCGCCCAGACTCCTCCCCAGCAACGGGCCTCGCCGCCTTGTCCCCGGGCCGCAGCTCACTGCCATGATAGCTCCTGTGACCCTCGACCTCTCAGACAGAGCTGACACCAGGCCAGACGGTCGTGGGACGAGTCTGTTCTCCGTGTATCGGCCGGTGCTGTGCGGTCCAGACCAGACACATTGTTTCTTGGAAAACTGAGTGGGTGGGGGCAGCAGGGACCGGGCTGTGATGGGAGGTGCCTCACGGGTGGGTCCATGCCAGTCAGGCAGTGGGGGGCTGCGGAAACCTGTCTGGAGGCACAGCTACTGGCCAGCTGCTGCCCCCTGAATGGGCCCTCCAAGCTGAGACCCCAGGGCTCAGCACGGAGACGGCTGACGGGGGTTTCCAGGCCAGAGCAGCCAGTGCAGGCGGCGGGAAAGGGCCTGCCCCCCGATCTCTGGGCACCGGCACATGAGGGACAGTTTGGGGTGCATAGGCGTGAGCTCTGGCCACACTTGAGGACTGGAGGACAGACCTGGGGCTGAGGGTCTGCAGATCAGCTGGAGGAAGGTTCCAGAGCAGGTCGGAGACAGACAGATGGACACCTGGGGGCCCTTCAGGGAGCTGCTGGAGGAGGGAGGCCTGAGGCCCTGCTTCCACGTGAGCGCCGTTTCTGTGGAACGTGGTGGTGTGGGAGGTGGCTTTGTGGGACGGAAGGGGTCACCTACTCTCCAGCACGTGCTGTTCTAGGCCCCTCACGGAGCACGTGCCCCTGTAGGGGACGGCCTGAAGCAGATGCACGTCACTGGAAAGCGCTGAGGAGAAGACTGAGGGGAAGAGTGCCGGGGACAGAAAACATTGCCATTTAAAGTAAGGTGGCTGGGAAAGCCCTCAGGGAAGAGGCAGCCTTTGAGCAGAGGCCTGACGCAAGTGAAGGAATAGCCACCCAGGGGCGCAGGCCTGGTGTACTTGGTCCTGGGCAGAGGATTTGGGAAGTGCAAAGGCCCTGGGGTTGGAGCTTGGCATGTGCCAGGAACAGCCAGAAGGCCAGTGAGGCCGGGCAGGGCCCAGGAGGGGCAGCCAGGTGGTGAGGGAGAGTGAGAGCCACCCACAGCCCACAGCTGGGCTCTGGACAGACTGACGGTACGACCGGCACGGTTTGCTCCTACTTTCCACCCATCACTCGCATGCCAGGTGACCATGGGTGAGGTGTGCCTGCAGGAGGCAGGGTCGCTCCCTCCTCCTTCTGCAGAGGTGTATCTGGCACCTGTTGTGTACCAGGCTCTAGGCTGGGTGCTAGAGCATCCTGGTGCCCACCTTCCAGGAGGGAGAGACGGGTAAGGAAATCAGCAGCCGTGGCCTCTCTCCCTGCTGCCCGAGGGGCAGGGCCTGGCTACTGGGCATTTATTTGCCCATCAGGTGAACGAATGGAAAGCCCACACAGGTACGGAGAGGCCACAGAGCGGAGGCATCTAAACGACACTGAAGAGAGGTCAGGAAGGCTTTCCAGAGGGAACCTGAGCCCAGGGTTGGAGTCTTCATGAGGACAGCAGCCTATGAAAAGCTGGGGCACTTCAAATGGAAGAAACAACATGCGCAGGAAAAGTGAAGTCTTTAAAAAGCCTCGCTTCAAGTCAGGGTGGACTTTTTCATGTGTCAAGGACAGAAAAACAATCCAAACATCCATAATGGAAAAGCGGCTGGTTTGCTAAACTGTAAGTCAAGGGGTTTCAGGCATAGCTGGACCCCGAGGCCCAAACCTTGCCTGTCTACTGAAGCGTCCGCTTCCCTCCTGCTCAGAAGGTCATCAAAGCGGAAGTCCCAAGCTTGGCTCTGACTGTCCTGCATACTCACGGTCACAGGGGTGGGTGACGCCCCCATGCAGTCGACAGAAGCCGTGTCCCCACCCCCAGCATAGGACCACAGCCCGGGGCCAGGAAAGGGGACAGAATCCAAGTACATCACCAAGAGAAGTCCCACCTTGTGTGGGACATGTGTGGATTGCCACCCTCGGGTTTTGTGTGTTGTGTCAGGGAGGGGGTGGGGAATGAGGCTGGAAAGGTCATCGGAATCAGCCCGTAAAGTGCTTTTCTGTGCGAGAGTTGGACCATGATGGTCCCTGAGGTGGCCCAGGGCTGGCATATAGTAGGCACCCCGTAAGCTTGCCAAGGTGACCTGTGTGTTTCACAGGTGGCCACCGGGTGAGTTAAGGCGGCCACCCTCAGATGAGCGTCTGAGGGCTGTGCGTGGGGACCGGGCCGGCGGGGCTGGAGGCCGGAGGGGTGGTGTGTGTGTGTGGGCAGGACCGCCGAGGGCCGAGCATGGCGCTGGGCACAGGGGCCCTCCTCCCACTTCCTTCCTTCTCGCACGCGCTCCCGTGCTCTTCTCCATATGGGGCCGTCTGGATACATTTGGGTGGCAGAGTTGAAGCCTATCATTAGCTTACCCCCGGCATTCCCTCTGCCCATCTTATCCGGAGAGCGTTCCGTTCACTTCCCTCTTTTAGCTGCCGGCTAAGGTTTGTGGCAGACGAGCAGGGTGTGTTTCTAAAAGCAGCCGGTTGCCCGGGGAGGCTGTCGTTGCACTTGGGTGGCCCTGCTTCCTGGGCTGGCACCAAGCTTCCCGTGGTTGAATACTTTTTCCTCCATAAAAACTCGAGGGAAGATGTATTTGGGTCCCCTGTCTGCCCTGACGCATCTCGGGAGCAGAGAGGACGCTACAAGGAGTTTGGGTCCCATGAGGTCAGAGTAACCTGCTCCTTTTGTGTTCCGTGGGTCCCCTGGCATGTGGCTGGGCTGGCCGCGGGCATCGGAGGGGTCAGGTGGGATGTGGGGTCTCCGTGGGGCTGAACCTGCTCTCCCTCCTTTGGTTGACTGGGCCTTGGGTGCTCCTGGGATGTCGTGGGTAATGATGCGTCACCCATGGGACTTCTGGAGATGACCTGGGTGAGTCCCAGCACTGCTCACGTCACTTGTCTGAGCCTGTCTCCCCACCCCATGCCGTGGGGGCCAGCAGACCTGACCCCTTGGACGCACTCGGAGCCGCCTGATGTGCCCACAGAAAGTCAGTGGGTGGTGTTCCAGGGGTCTGTCTCTCCAGACCACCTGGGGGACAGGGCTAACGGCCCCTGGATGGCGGAAAAGGGGAGCTGGGGGCCTCGCTCCCCAGGGTCACTGCCTGCCTGCTTGTAGCCCAGTGTCCGCAGGGCCAGAGGCCCTGTGCAGGAAGTGGGGGATGGTCTGAGAGGCCCTGGGGGGTGGGGGCAGCTGGCCAGAGGCGCCCTGGGGCTCCTGCCTGCCCGCCAGCCCTGTCTCCTCCCACTCGCCTGACAGAAGCTGTCTAAGGGGCTTTCCTCATTACTGCAGTTTTCGTCTGTGTTGGTTTAATTTGAAAGACACATTGCCTCTGAGTCAAAACACAGAAATCCCCCCACATGGCTGGGGTGTCTGCCGCCCCATCGCAGCCTGTGCTTCCCCTGGGGGGTCCCTCATCCTTCCCTTCCTGCCTGCAGCCAGGTGGGTGAGGCTCCTGGGTCCCCAGAGCCCCCCAGCCTCCCACTACCCAGGGGCCTCTTCCAGGTCAGCACCCAGGGCAGGGACTCGGGATGGTTCCTGAGTCTACGATTATAAATGTGCTGCAGGCCACCGGGGAAGGGCCGAGGGCTGGCCACCGGGGAAGGGCCGAGGGCTGGGTACCGGGGAAGGGCCGAGGGCTGGGTACCGGGGAAGGGCCGAGGGCTGGGTACCGGGGAAGGGCCGAGGGCTGGGTACCGGGGAAGGGCCGAGGGCTGGGTACCGGGGAAGGGCCGAGGGCTGGGTACCGGGGAAGGGCCGAGGGCTGGGTACCGGGGAAGGGCCGAGGGCTGG